>MU843120.1:0-33576 GCA_030867305.1 Colletotrichum zoysiae | reverse complement strand
GGGGGGGGGGGAACGCCCAAGGAGCTATTTATGGGGGTTTTCGACGCCCCGGCTGCGCGGGTATGTCAGATTTCCGAATCGTGATTGGGGAGATCGTCGGGGAGGAGGGGGGGGAGGGGGCTTGGGATTGTGGGAACCGATGCCGAGACCGATGCCAGGACGTAGGTATCCGGGCCGCCGGGACCTTTTTTCTTTTTATATCCTCGGCGGCCGGACCGGGCCGCGAGAGCCGGGATACCGGGTTACGGAGACTGCGGGTCCCGATGCGATTGGCGCTCCACAATAACCCGGAGCAGCGGTGCTGGGTCCGGCTCCGGGTCGGCAAAGGGTGGGGCCCCGCCGCAGCCCCTACCGATGACCTTTCCGTGAACGATGATCCCTCCCTCGTCGACTAGGTCCCGCGGACCTCGTCATCTTGTAGACGGATGACAAATTGAAAGCGCGAAACAGATCGCTGCGTGATTGCTAATTTGCTCATCGTTTAGTTGTGCCCCGGATGGTCATAGCTCAAGCGGAATGCAAAATCCGGTATCCAGATTCTCACAGGCGCAGGAAAACATTCATGTATATAAGTGGTGACCAGCCCCAGAATTGTGAAAGATGATTCCATGATCGATTGTACTCATACGACCCGTATCTATATCACGGTTTCATCCCATATCCTTGCAAAAGAGCCTTCTCTCCCGCTCCAAAAAAAAAAAAAAAGAAGAAAATGGCCCCCATCCGCGTCGCCCTGATCGGCCTCTCCGCCAACGCCACGACATCGTGGGCCGCCGAGGCCCACCTCCCGTACCTCCTCTCCCCGCGCGGGCGCGGCCGCTACGCCGTCGTCGCGCTCCTCAACTCCAGCGCCGGGGCCGCCGAGGCCGCCCGCGCCCACTACGGCCTCCCGGACGACGTGAGGGCCTACGGCGACCCGGAGGCCCTGGCGCGGGACCCGGACGTCGACCTCGTGGTCTGCAGCACCCGCGTCGACGCGCACTTCGACGCCGTCGCGCCGTCCGCGGCGGCGGGCAAGGCCGTGTACGTCGAGTGGCCGCCCGCCGAGGACCTCGGGCGGTCGGAGGCGCTCGCGCGGCTGCTGGCGGGGCGGTCCGGTCCGGGCAGCGTCGTCGGGCTGCAGGGGCGGGCGGCGCGGGTCGTGCTCCGCGTGAGGGAGGTCGTGGCGTCCGGCCGCGTCGGGAGGGTCCTCGGGAGCGACGTCGAGGCGTACGGCAGCCTGCTCCCGAGGGACGAGCTCCCCGGGGGCCTGGCGTACTTCGCCGAGAGGGGGGTCGGCGGGAACCCCGTCACGATCGCGTTCGCGCACATGCTGGACTACGTGCACGACGTGCTCGGGGAGTTCGACGGCGGGTTCGAGAGCCGGATGCAGATCCAGCGGCCGGAGATCAGGGTCGTCGGCGGCGGCGGCGACGGCGCGGCGCGGCGGGTCCGGTCGGACGTGCCCGACTTCGTCGCCCTGCACGGGGCGCTGCGGGGGCGGCGCGACGTCGTCGAGGGCGCGACGCTGGCGGTCCGCTTCCGAAACGGGCCGCCGTTCAAGGGGCGGCCGGCGTTCGTGTGGAGGATCGTCGGGGAGAGGGGGGAGGTCGAGGTCGTGAGCCCCTCGGGGCCGTACTTGCACTCGGACTCGTACGGCGAGCCGGTCGCGATCCGGGTCCACGACCACGAGAGTGACGAGGTGGAGGAGGTGGCGTGGGACTGGGAGGGGTGGCAGAAGGGGCTGCCGGTCCGGGCGAGGAGCGTCGGGGAGGTGTACGAGAGGTTCGCGAGGTGGGCCGAGGCCGGGAGGGGGGACGTCGAGGAGGATGGGCGGTGGCCGACGGTGCAAGACGCCGTTTTGCGGATGAGGGAGTTGGATACTATGTTGCGAGGGTTTGATGAGCGATCAGGAGGGCTGTGAATGCAAAGCAAATGGCATTTTCAATAGTTACAGCCTGCTTAAGAAGGGCCTTCACTAGTGCGTATATTAGTTACCCAGCATGAGTTAATTGTTATTTACTGGAGGAAATAACGTGTTCTCTGGGCCGTCGCAAGACTTACACAAACCCACCCAAGTTCTTGAACGTATTCCCAACTCTCTTGAATGCTATTTATATCAACGGCTTCCTTCTTCCGTTTGGATTCGCTGGATTGATTGGTAAAGCTGTGTTTCGAGTTTGTCGCCCCTGTCATCTATCCAACTTCTAATCCTCGCTCGAGCCACGTTTGCTGCTTTCTTAACAACCGCTTTGTTGACGCTTGCGCCGTGGCGAATGAGCAATCTCAACGAAGGCTCCCATAGCACCAGACTGGCCTCTCTGTGTCGTCCCGTCAAACGTTTCGTCTCGGTATGCATATCTAGCAAGACGTTGCTCAAGATAGCTACCCAAACAGACAGTCCCTTTTTGTTAATCTGAAAGTTGACGTCGGCACCCTTCTCGAGACAACATTCAAGCATTTTCGGCTGTGGATTGCTACGTGGTGTCGCGTCAAGGAGCAGAGGCCGCCACTCGGGATGCGAATCCATGATCGAGCCTCTCGAAAATCTTGCCATAATTTTCGTGGTCTTTTTGACTCGCTTCTGCTGCTGGCGAGAGCCCCATTTCTCCAAGCACCCGGGTGAAGCTCTTTGCCTAACATACTCCACCACACCTTCCCGCGCTGCGAGTGAGAGAAACGGATAGAGTTTATTGACGACGACGTCCTCTTCTGTGAAAGTATGAAATATAACTCCGTCCCAGAAATCACTAAAGCTATCAACTTTTGTCTGAAGCGCTACGTCGAGGCTGTCCAGCACAGCTATCATAGCAGGCGAGTTTTGTTTGTTAATTCTGGAAGCTGCTTTTAGACATCTGTATACGTAAACTTCAACAATATTCTGGAAGATAGTAACTTCATGGTCTTTGTGTTGTTGGTTGATATTCACCCTGTAGTTTGTCCCAATAGTGGTCGTTTTGAGAAGCGAGACATTTGCGGAGCAAATTCGGAGTTGACAGTCGAATGTTTCCGTGACAGCTTCAACTTTCGCATAAACCTCTGGTTTGCTGATGTAGTCTTTGACAGTTTTGTGGAGGTACTGTACAGTCTGTCCCAAATACGCGGAGCTTGCAACTTCAAGAAGCCCTTTGCACCTGCTGTTGATTCTGCGTCTGATCGTCTCAATCCGAACTTGGATTTCATCGCTCGTCAACTCCTTGAGGGGCAAATTGATGGGATATGTGACATCTTCATCAACGAAGGAGACGAGCAGAGCGGAAGGGGGGTTTTCAAAGGCCTCCATGAGTCGGAAGTACTCGGCCGCATGTTGAAAGTAAAACGGGTCCAATGACTCAAGAATGACGCCATACAGCTTTTCCAAATCTGCCGGCAGAAGATCAAGTCGTTTCTGTATGTCAACAATCCTGTCGTCGTATTGCAGGCCGGTAATGAGCGATTGGACAACCAGGCTAACCCAAAGGAAAACTCCCGAGGACTTCTGCACGATGTTTTCAATTAGTCCGCTTGCGTAGTCAGGCTCCCGGATTGTCAGGCGTCGGAAGCCTTCATTGCCCTCGAACCTTTCGGTAACGAATGCCTTGATATCGCCATACGTCAGGTCTTCGAGCTTGAGACTCGGTCTATGTCGAAATGCATCCTCAAATACAAGCCATGGGCGACTCGAGACGCAGAGTTTGACATTTGAATGGGATGTAATGTCGTGGAATAAAGTGATGAGTGTGGCCGGTTCTCCAGAGAATTCGTCAAGCCCATCAACAAAAAGACATATGCTGTTGTCTCTCTGGGCCTCCGCCACGACAAGCGACAACATCTTCCTCAGATCTTCTTCTGTCCGGCGCAGAAGCTTGCCGTTGAACAGAAACATTGCTTCCCAGTAGGCTGGGGCTACACGCGGTATTACTTCGGGGCAGTGCTGAAGAATCTGGAATACAAGGGACATGTAAAGACCCGTTGGCGAAGACTCCATTTCCGTGCCCGAAGCCCAAAAATAGAAGGATGCGATGATCAACGGTCGGTCCTTGGACCAATTCAAGAGATGTTGGTAGCATCTTCCCTGGGAAGCTGGCGACAGGGGCTTGTTGTTTTCTCCGTCAAAGATGAACTTCATCAGGGTGGACTTTCCCGAACCGGCTTTTCCTGTGATCCAGTAGAGAGATGCATCGGATTCAAGCCAGTCAATGAAGTTTGCCCATTTGGCTGTCGCCTCTGTAGGGCGCTGAAACAACCACCGAAAAGTATCTTCATGTGCTTTGGTGATCCTCTGATGTCGATCGTCCATGACATTATAAACGAAACTGGCCAGGAAAGCGGCTTGAAGTTCCTCGTGGCGGGTGTTCGGCGAATCGGTCTCCAGACTGTCTTCGGCAACATAGTGAACGGTGCTTTCTGGGGTGCTGAGTATTCGACGAATGATACCATCTCGCAGTCTTTGAGCACTGGCCAGCCGTTCTCCAGGTTCGGCGTCGATCGTGCGAGTGACAAAAGCAATCACTGCGTCGCCGGGCTCATCCCAGGAAGTTCCCCCACCTCCTTCGATGTTATCGGCTGAGGAGAAGGTACGATGTCCGACGCCTTCTTGAATAATGTCAAGCTTCTCAAGCATAGCTTTCTGCTGCGCTTCCGACTTTGTTGCGAAATCCCTACAATGGACGATTGTTAGCACATTCGACAAGATTAACCTTGACGCCAGGAAACAGAACAATTTTGGATAAGAAGCAACAACAACAACCCATGATATCATGCGGTGAAACACGAACGAAGGGTCGGAAATTATTACCTCAAGGAACGAAGAAGGGCAGTCTGAAGGCCCTGGCTGAAGAGCATGACATCGTTTCTGAGGTCTTCAATCTTCTTCTCATTCCACGTCGCCTTGAACGCAGCGGCGACGGTTCCCCACGCAGTCTTGTTGTCTTTGAACCCAATACGATCTAGGGTTCCCCGGATCTCGGAGAATTTCTTGGAGCATTGGTCAGATACATGCAAAACTTCGGCGTGTTCCGGTAGCAGTGTCGTGCGCTCAGCTTCGGATAGGTGCAGCCGCTGCGACGTAGTTTGCTGGTGAGCCACAAAGTCGTGGAGTTCTCGGAGCTCCTGGAACGCGCTTCCACCAGCGCGGTGGAACTTGACGCATCTGTTGGCGAACTTTGTCGCAAACTCGGTGAACTGGAGGATGTTGCCGGCGAGAGCAAAAGCTGCGACTTCGGCCATACCGACTGGGACCAGGGTCGCGGTCGCCGCCGAAAAGAACAATGTTGAAACCAGTTGGGGTTGGGTATGGGAAAGGGGTTGAGGAAGAGATCCTCGGAGCCTTATCTACCATTCTGCCAGTTGCCATCCCCGCCCTCAAAACCGCTGGATAGAGGTGCAAATCAGGCTACCAACGTTACACTGCATCATTTATTGCGGCTGTGTCTATGCACCGCGCCCCATTTGGTCAAGTTGAACTATCGGTGATCAACAGTTATCTCACCTGAATTACAGATAGTCTGCGCCTGTTTTTCGTGCGCATGTAGCTGAGGGTAACCAAAAGTTCATTACAGCGTTTGAGGTCCAGCTTGTGCCTTGACACTTGTAGAAGTTGAATTACATGGCCTTACTTTGGGAATCTTTCTGATCTATTGATATAAATTGGTGTTAATATAGGTAGAAAATGTGATGGGCCCGGGAAGTGAAGGTTAAGAATCGCACTTTTGCAGACCTCGTCCCCGGGGAGGAAACAGGAAGAAAAAGGAAGAAAAAAGGAAGACGAATCCCAAGACAATGGGAATAGAAACCGCGAGAAAAATAAAGAGCACGATGAATCCATAAATGACCCCCAGGAACCCTTATCATTCGAACTTCCTCACGGCGAAGGGCATTATGGAGCACTTGGGGAGAATAATTATCTGCAGATAAGGTAAGCCTAAAGATTTTTCTTTCGCCTCAAAATTCTTTAGAAGATCTCATGGTCTTACTGGATGCGAACTACTATACAAATTGAGATAAAGTAGTCTGCAACGGTCTGTATATGAAAGTCTGAATCTTCCCGGTTGCTTCAATGTTTGCGGCTTCCGTGGGCTCAGATACGCAATACTCTCGAACAAGACTACGTTTAGCGTCAACAAAGAACTTGAATGAGAAATTGCCGACTTGGGTCGCAATTCGAGACCAGGATCACCTACTTATTGATATCTCGTCTATAGTATATAGTTGATAAAAATGAACTTGAAACAGAAGTATGGAGCATCGCCACAACAGTCCCAGTTCGGAACCCGTCAACCAGATCTGCTCCACAGCGTTCCAAATGCCTCCACTTGCGGCTGAGACGTCACGACTGGACAGTGAGCAGCACAGCTGAACTTCATAGGGTTACACCAGAGTGGAGGATGGGGCCGGAGAAATGCTGTGTGCACCATGTTCCAACGTCGATGTCGCAATAGTTGGTGGTGCTATATGATGGCGCATATTGCACCACAATGAACATGGTCGAATTGGCGCTTGATAAGCGATCTGGAAAGAGACTTGAAAGTCAACAGCGAATGGAGTCAGATGGGCACAGAAACCAAAGTGTCGGAGTGAATGTGTTACCTCGTGCACAGAGTAGCCAAGAAATTTGTAGAACAGAAGGATATAGCGCATTAAAATGAGATAGCTTGAGTAATTCAAAACCACCATCTGAGGGGTTACACGTGCATTCAAGAAGTGACACCGAGGCCTTGTGACTCCAAGTATGACGATATATCATTTGTTCCGTACGGTTGGAAATGCTTCCCGGAGCATTGCCCGTTGATTATACGATGTGGTCTCCAAAGGGCTTGACCAGGCGTCGATATCAAAAATAGAAACGATGAAACAGCCCTACCAGCGACCCTGCTTGAGCTTGCTCAATGCCGAAGAATGGGGCAGAGAAGCGCTAAACAGGAGCTCAATCAAGGCAGTTCGCAGAAAAAAATAAATCAGAAAAAGAATCACCATTCTTTCGATAAAAACCATCGGAATACCTTCATTGCATGAACGTTATCAAAGTGTCGGAGTCTTGAGTATATTATGTGTATTGCAAGTGTTACCTTTGGATGGTCACATTCAAACCACCCACTAAGGCGCGGTTACAAGGCGTTCCCCGCATAGGTTCACAATGATTGAAAATGGTTGAGATCAGTTGCTATTTTGTTGCATGCCAAGACGCCCTCCGACAAGGAGAAAAATGGCACGTGTGGTACACATATATGTAGTTGGTCGCATGTGAATCGCGCCAGGAGTGACCATTTTTGGTGTGCGCCTGTGAGAGGTAAATTCAATCTGGTTCGGATAGATGTCGAATGTTTGGCGTTGATGGTATGGGGGAGGGCAGACCCATGGCCTTAACGCCAATCTTAAGGTCCATTTGGACGGTTCCTGGCAGATCTGGGGTCTGCTTCCTTCTGCATGAACGGTAATTATAGGGCGAGCAGCGATATCCCCGAGTCATTGGTAAAAACTTAAGGTTGTCTCCTAACTTTCACATCGTTAAGGGGGAAGAGCTCCTTACTGCACCGAACTGACCTCTGGCTCAGAAATCATCCATACATACCTAGTAGTTATACCCAAAAGTCTGTGCTGGTCGAGATGTCAGACACGCCACACCCGATATAGCTCATATCAAGAACCCCCGGTATCCACTCCGCCGCCAGCAGGGCAAGCGAATGACGGAATACGGTTTCTGAAAGCCATCTACTTGGTAAGCGATGCTACATTAATATCGACTGCCGAGATGGTGGGAACCTTATGATTACGGACTATTATATGGAAATGAAAATAGCTGCCTCCATGTATGAATCCACTCGCATGAGGTGGTCATTCGGACTTCGAATAGACAGCAGTGGTCTTTGTTGAACAAACTCTCAAAGAAATGAATATAACGAATATCTGATATGGAATCGGCAAAAGTATAAAGAAGATGTTACATCTCATTGCAAGATTTAATTATTCTAGCTC
This sequence comes from Colletotrichum zoysiae, assembly GCA_030867305.1. Classification (NCBI taxonomy): domain Eukaryota; kingdom Fungi; phylum Ascomycota; class Sordariomycetes; order Glomerellales; family Glomerellaceae; genus Colletotrichum; species Colletotrichum zoysiae. The sequence continues at coordinate 25,644 of MU843120.1, read as the reverse complement.
AGCATCTCACCCACAGGATACCGAGCATCAGGCCTCATTACATCCTCTTCCTTTTCTTCAACACATCCCTCGTCTCTTCTCTTCTCTTCCAGCTTTTTCAACCCATACCCAACGACGATAGCCATCATGTCGACCAAACAGGTTTTGTGTCTTCTTCCCTTGCTTTTTAGCCTTGGCTTGTCCTCACCGGCACCGATCCCGCGCAAGGGAGACCGCACCACCAGCTCCGCGATCCCCGCCGCCACCCCTTCATCGAACCCCAATCCTGCGCCCGTTACCGGCGGAACCCCCCCCGGGGGAAACGGAACCAAGCCCGGCGGCGGTGGCGGCGGTGGCGGCGGTGGCGGCGGTGGCAAGCCGACCCTCCCCGAAGGCTACTCAAAAATCGTCTTCCAGGACGACTTCTCAACACAAAAGGCCGGGGCCCTCCCCGACGCCTCGAAGTGGACGTTCGACGTCGGCACCGGGTACCCCGGCGGCGCCGCCAACTGGGGCACGCAGGAGATCCAGACGTACACCAAGGACCCGGCCAACATCGCCATCTCGGAGAGCGGCACGCTGACGATCACGCCCATCAAGAACGGCGAGGCCTGGACCTCGTCCCGCATCGAGACCAACGCCGCGCAGGACTTCCAGTGCCCCGAGGGCGGCAAGCTGCGCATGGAGGCGAGCATCATGGTCCCGGCCTCGGACCCGTCGACCCAGGCCGGCATCTGGCCGGCCTTCTGGTCCATGGGCTCCGCCTTCCGCACCAACGTCACCTCGTGGCCCAGCGTCGGCGAGATCGACATGCTCGAGGTCTCCAACGGCGTCGGCACGGTGTTCCAGACGGCCCACTGCGGCGTCATCGACGGCGGGCCGTGCAAGGAGAAGACGGGCCTCAGCTCCAGCGCCCAGTTCCCGCGCGGCGAGTTCGTCAAGGTCGCCTGCGAGGTGGACCGCACCGCCGGCGGCGGCTTCGCCAAGGAGAAGCTCGTGTGGTACGTCAACGACAAGCCGACAAAGACCGTCACGGGCCAGGAGGTCGGCAACGAGGCCTTCTGGAAGAACCTCGCCCAGACCCCCAAGATGATCCTGCTCAACGTCGCCGTCGGAGGCGAGTTCCCCGACGCCAAGATGGGATCCAAGACGCCCACCGCGCAGACCATCGGTGGGAAGGACTCGCGCATGGAGGTCAAGTACGTCGCCGTTTATAGCTCGTAGGAGCCCCTTTCCCCCTTTCTTCCGCATCTCAGTCACATGGAAGTGGCATTGTATATATGACTTTTTATTCTCAAAGCGCCTTTGAGCGGGCCCCGGGACCGGGGCCGGACATTTTGTTGTTGGCATTTTTGAGGCATTTACGGGTTTTCATTCCCTTGATAACGCCTTTGTACATTATTAGCCTGGATATATTCATGAAAAGACATTCAAACTTAAGTTTGCTCCCTCATTCTTTTATGCAAGCTTTTCTTGTTGTTGAGAAAGACAAGACAGCTCGAGCATTTGGCGATCAAACTGCTATTTAGAAACCTAGGGGACCATCTCCCAGAGAAACAGTCCAAGCAGGTGAGATGGAATACACCTTGAAGCCTGTGAAGTGAAGCGAGAGACCCATTTCTAGAACCCGTCTACAAGGCTACGCGGCTGCTTGATATCATTCCCACGACATTAATACTCGTAGACAATGAGATGTTCAATGAGATGTGTTGTGCTACGAGTCACATGCTGAACCGTTCACATTTCCCGACGAACAGTGCAGACATTTCACTCAAGTCATAAGAATACAGCAGTTACAGGACACTCATGCTATATTGACTGGTGCCGCTCTGAAAGGGCGTAAATCGCAGAATTACGCGGTATAATATGTACAGAAGAACTTTTAATATGGACCTGGAAGTATTAATACTTGTCCCCTTTATGTAAAGTCGTTTGACGCGCTCACGCGCGCGCCGGAGCAGCGTTGGCCTTAGTAGTCGGCAGAGCGGCGGGCCTTGCGGGCGCGACGCTTGCAGCCAGTGCCGGCGCCGGCGGTGGGGGCGGCAGCAGGAGCGGTGGAGGTGGCGGCAGCGGCAGCAGCGGTGGAGGTGGCAGCAGCGGTGGCGGTCTTGGTGGCGAGGGTGGTAGGGGCAGCGGCGGCGGGGGCAGAGGCGGCGGGGGCAGAGCCGGAGCCGGAGCCGGAGCCGGACTTGTAGACGGGGGGGCCGGGGATGACGTAGTTGGCGATCTTGTTGTAGATGTTGATCAGCAGGCCGGGGTCGGTGGCCTTGTAGGCGCCGGGGAAGGCGACGCCGGCGGGCTTGGCGGAGCCGGAGCCCTCGACCCTGAGCTGGTAGCAGGACATGTAGTACTGGGCGCCGTTGGCGGAGCCGGCGGCGTGGAGGGCGACGGTCTCGGCGCGGAGGAGGTAGTCGCCCGGGGCGATGTCGGCGGGGATGACGACGTTCTGCTTGCCGCAGCCCTCGTTGATGAGGTCGTTGGCCCAGGTGTTGTTCTCGGCGAAGTAGCCGGCCTCGAAGATCTTGAAGAAGGGCGCGGAGCCGTCGGCGGCGGCGGCGTCGGCGACGGGGCTCATGTAGACCATGACGGGGCCGTGGTGGGCGCCGCCGATGGCCTCCTTGGTGCAGTCGCGGTCGTTGTGCTGGTGCATCTCGACGGTGACGGTGTCGCCGGCCTTGACGGCGCAGGTGGAGGCGGCCTTGGCAGCGTTGGCGTTGCAGCGCATGTCGTCCGAGGTGGGGTCCTGGACGGGGGAGTTGGAAGCCTGGACAGGAACGGACGGGTCAGTATGTCTTCTTCTTCTTTCTGCCTCGATCCGAGTCCCGTGGATCGCACGGGGTTTGACATCGACTTACAGGCATGCGGACGCAAGTGTCGGCCTGGTCCTTGCCGTTGACCCAGAGCTGCTGGAAGATGGCGTGGCCGGCAACCATGTTGGCCATGGAGGCGGTAAGAGCGAGAGCAGCGATGGACTTCATCTTGGCGGTTTGGGGTGGTTGTGGGTGAGAGAAGGGACAAGTGATTCCGGGGCGTCAGAAGCGTATGTACACACGAAGGTGAGAAAGAGTGAATGGACGCCGGCGTCGGGCTGAGAGAATGACTGAAAGTAAAGAGTGGAAAGATGAGTGACTGAAAGCTGGTAGAGAGAGAGAGTAGCTAGAATGTCTTTCCGGGAGAGCGGACTGAGTCTATATGTATGCCTCGACAACTCTCGAAGCCCCTCCTCACCCCTTCCGTCACGTCCAATCCATCCCACTGACACTCTCTGGCATCTTACTGACATCCTCCACTGCGGGTACGAGCTAGCCAGTCCGAAGCCGCCAAGACCAAAGTATGGATAGGGGAGACTGCATACGCCGCCGTTCTCGTCCCACTGGTCATGACGCCGCCTCACCGTTTCGGCTAACCACCAGAAAGGGATATGTCCCTCCTCCCGCCGCTGGACGAAGATTAATCTCGACGGAACAAACAAGGAGTGGGGTTGTTCAGGGCCGGACGGGCGTCATTCCCTCGGGCAAACAACCGGTGCGTCCCAGTCTCCCCTGCGTCGCGGCCGGTCGGTCCACCGCCGTTGATTGGAGCAATAATCTCAAAAAGGGTTGACTTTGTGGGGATACCCGCTGTCGTGTCTAAATTGCGGGATGCGTACCTTGCAGCTCGGGGGCGGCTGGCCATTGAGGCGCCCGACCCCTTCGGCTCGGTTCGACGCTTTTTTTGCTTTTATGCCTCTCGGTGTTGTTGTTGGTGCGCACTGCTTTACTTTTCCCCGTTCGCCACATGTCCCTGGTCTGCGGGACATAGAAAGACGCGTCGTCGTAGTCGTCGTCGTCGTCCCATGTTAGGTTAATTTAACCACCCCTGGAGGACATCACCGTTCGGGACGTTGCGGCCGGCCCCCGGGTTCCCTCGTCATCCTCTGCCGGCCCCATTCGTGGCTGCTCGCCCGGACCTGAAACACAAACGGCAATGTACCCCTGGCGCTACAGAGTCTTGCAGCGCGGTGGCAGAACCGCTGGGCAAACTGTTCACTGGTGACTTGCAGTCGTCGGCAGTGTCGGAACGGGGCGAGGGAGTCGTCTGGTTGGAATATTTGTGCAATGTGTCACTCGACGATTCGGCAGATGGTGAATCTGTCCTGGGTGGTGGCTTTCCGCGAGCGACGTTGCGTAGCGCAGAACTCGGAGTCGCAGAAGATCGGATCTGCGCAGAGTTCCTGAGTGCTTCTCTTGGGGCAGGTCCACGAACGCTTGAATGATTCCGATTGGTCGGGACGGGAGGCGGTGATCGCCATCCTCGCCCAGGGATGGCCAGAGTCTGGCGCCCCGATGGATTGTGTCATCCAAAGTGGTCCATCCCCATCCTTCGACGGGCCCTGCTGGGGATCGCGCACCGCTGCCGAGCACGTGCGTTACGAGTAAAGAGCGGCGTCGGTAGAGAGACCAACAAGAACGCAGCAACAGAACCCGACAAGCATCCTTAACTTGGCGGCCGGTTCCCAACTCTCTTGTGCCCTGGGGTTACCCATCGCGGCCGGTGACCGGCCCGATTTGCTCTGTGCACCTGAGCCGGGTGAAAAGTGAGAGCCACTTACGGTCGACATGCAACGGCTCGCGGCGGGCACAGCGCAGAAATGGGGAAATATTGAATTCATATTTCCTCTCATCTCGGACGTTTGCGAGAACTTGTGAAGGGATTTATTACTGTGGTCCTCTGTTTCCGTCCAGAGGGGAATCATCTCCGAGTGAAACGAGACTATACCTCGAGGACCAATATATCCTCCGTGGGGCCAACGTACTAGACAAAAGTCTGCCAATTATTCCAGAAAGCAGCAATAGAAAAGATGCTAGTCGCACGACTGGATGCTGCGTTCAATCAGCTTGAAACCAGGGAGGCCGGTTCCCGCGTCCACGCTTGTTCATGGTGCATGGATGATGGCGCCAATTCTGACCGGGGGGGCTGCGGCAGGACTCCAAGGCTTGGCCTCTATCGTGTCGCCCTGGAGAGAAGAAATAAGGCCAATTATTCTGGCCATGCGCTGGCGGCAAAAACGATGTCGTACGTCACACTATCAGAGTGTTGACAGGACGCGGTGGCTTCCTTGCCGCATTTACTCGGCCCAGATCTCAACGGCAGAGAATTGGCATGTGTCAGATGTTGGCGGCTCATGGCCAGCAACCGGAGTGACGGCGCGTCGATCCGTCAGGTCGTTGGTGCATGGTACACCGGTGAAAAGGAAATTAAGCTTGATGTGTGTCATGTCTAGGTAGTGCAGCATGGGGTTCTGAGCCCATTACTCTTGATGAGACATGCCGGCCCACTAGACCAGGGCCAACAAATACTCTGGACATGTGGGCTTCCATTATCCGGCATCATTTTGTCCTCGCGCTGCTGATCAGCAGAACCTCTTCCTCCTCCGCTCGTCTCGGTGGCATCCAATTCCCACTTCCTGCTTCGTGCAGACGGCTTGGTATGCTCTGCGGCGCTCGATTTCTCGTGGCGCCTTTCTTCGCGCCCTATCGAGACTATTCACACACGGCGGCGGCGAAACTCCAGCGATAAATCTACCGGCTTTGTCAGTTGCAACGCAATTTTAGTAATGATAGCCTCTGCGTCTAGCGGTCAAGTTTCCAGTGACAGATAGCTGTGCTTCCCATAACGAACTCCAGCTCAAGTGGTGCTCGTGCGTTAGGTACGTCATGCTGTCAACTGACTCGAGCTGCAAGCATAGTAATAAATGACCCTTGCGGTGCTCGTATGCGCTCTGTTTTATGGGCAGATGATCGCGAGCACCGGAAGTCGCATGCCTTCCTGGGCTCAATGTTTGATATGATTGGCCTTGGAGGTTTCGATAGTCTGACCCCGTAGTCACTATTGGCATTTCTTTACCGAGTGTGAGCTGGCATGGTAGGTGGTCCTCCCGTTCCGATTTCGGATGTATTGACCACGATTATCGCTGATCAGTAACAGTCATGACCTGGGGTAGCGGGGCTGGCGCGTTCCGCACCTCGACTGCGACGCGAGTGTCGTGGATACGTCTGTCGAACAACTTGAAATCGAAGACGCCTTCTAGTTCGCGGCGAATGTTGGCCAGCTGCTCGTGTGCCTTGAGGATCTCGTCAGGTTTGTTGTCTTGGTGAACATGGACCTTGATCAGAAACATCCATCGCCGCCCAGGGTCGGCTGGAGACATGGTTTCCCACGGAGCCGTCTGGGTGAGAGGGCCATTGTCGCCGTTCATTTGGAGAATGTAGTGTCTCGACAGGCAAAACTCAACGTCTTCTCTGAAGAATTGGTGGGTCTCTTCAACTGCCTCACTCTTAAACCTGTATAGCATTAGGTCCCATCGGGCTCTGCTGGTGAGCAGCACCACCTACTGGTAGTTATTGTCTCTCATGACCGCCATCAAGTTCTTCTGGTCCCAGATCTCCGTCTTCTTGCGCTGAGTGACGGACGAGCGGTTCTGGGGAGGGTCGGGGAAGTCAGTCCATCGAAGGGTGCCGGGGCGCGCGTTGAAGTCCACTTCCGGGGCGTTCGGGCCGAAGTCCTTGTCCTTGAACACCTCATAGCGAGCTTGAAGAATGTAAGATTGCCGGCTCAGTTGCTGGTGCAGGTCTTTCCACAGCATCTGAATGTCCTTTCGCGGCGTCTTGACGATGGAGTTCTGGTTCGAAATTCCACCCGGTTTGGCCGGGCCCTTGAAATAGAGCACACGATGGAGGCTCTGCCAGGCGGGCATGGCACAGAGGCCGCCCAAGACAGAGCAGGCTGCCTGAATATCATCGTCGTCGACGAGCGTTGTGAGAAATAGCTCATACATGGTGGTTGCTGCGTCGAGAAGCGTTAGACAGAGGCGTAGCAAAAGCAAAGATGGCGTTCGATATTTGGGCGAGGAATCGTGAGATCGAAGCTCAATGAGTGTAAAGTGAAGGTGAGTGTCGGCGAAATCGCTCGCGGGAGCCGACACTCACTATAACGAACGCTAAGCTTGATGTGGCCTGGTCCAAGGTCACGTGGATGCCCGTTACCGTGCGCGACTGTGCAGGCGCGTGGTCGCGGTCGCATTCAAGCAGGAAGGAGCTCTGCCCCACCAAAAGATGGCAGCTTCCTTTCTTCGTTCGTCGGCCTGACATCCAATCCAGCTGTTTGCGCGACGTCATGCGAACTTCTTCTCTACTGCAAGCCAACAGCCGGACAGTTTCTATTTTTCTAGGATTCCGATCGATACACACCACGCGAGCAATGTCGTCGTCTAACTCGACCGCCAAGCGGAAACAGAGAGACTCAGTCTCGCCGCCGCCGGTCAAGCGGAAAGTCCAGAGTGGCACGACCAGTGAGTAATACTCTACAGACTCGGATTGCACGTTTCCTAATAGTTTCCGAAGAAAATGCAGTCGCCAACTTCTTCAAACCGCAATCTCAGAAACCCAAAGACCGAACAATCTGGACAGAACGGGCCCCGAACGATGATACCCCCGCAACTCTGCTTGTCGGCCGCTACGAACCGGAGAATACCCCCACCGAATCCGAAAAGAGGAGGAAGGTTGCCGCCTTTGACCTGGTATGGCAGTTTTGACTATTGTGCATGAAACGGACGAGTGTGATTGACGCGTCTCGTCCTAGGATTCGACCCTGATCACAACAGCATCTGGTAAGAAGCACGCCGACGCTGCCGCGGACTGGAAATGGTGGCACGCCACAGTTCCCGGAAAGCTGAAGGACATGTATAACAACCAGGGGTACGTGATTTCTTCGGAATCTTTCTAGGAGCTCGCTGACCTTGCCAGGTATCGCATCGTGGTGCTCTCCAACCAGGCCGGCCTAGTTCTCCACGCCGACCCCAAAGCCAAGACCCCAAAATCGACCAAAGACAGAGTATCTGCATTCAAACAAAAGGTCAACGCTGTCTTGACGCAGCTCGACCTTCCTATGACCGTATATGCTGCTACGGAGAAGGACATCTACCGGAAGCCACGGCCAGGAATGTGGCGAGAGCTTTGCGACGACTACGACCTTTCTGCAGACGTCGACTTGAAGCAGAGTATTTTCGTCGGTGACGCAGGGGGCCGGATAGCCGCATCGAAAACCGCCAAAGATTTCAGCTGCTCCGATCGGAATTTCGCCGACAACGTGGGCATCGAGTACAAGACACCAGAGGAATTCTTTCTAGGTGAGAAACCGCGGGACTTTGTTCGAGAATTCGACATCCTTCATTACCCATATCCAGAGGACCCAGAGTGTCCTAGATCGGATGCCCTTTTTGAGAAGAAGAACAAGCAGGACATTGTCCTATTCTGTGGCCCTCCTGGCGCTGGCAAAAGCACGTTTTTCTGGAAGTACCTGAAGCCTTTGGGATACGAGCGGATCAATCAAGATATTTTGAAGACGTCAGTTTCTCCGTGCTCTTGGCCTGGGATGCTCGAGCCGCTGACGAGATTTCAGTCGAGAAAAGTGCGTTCAAGCTGCCAAGGAATTGTTAGATGATGGTCAATCCATTGTAATCGGTCGGTTACCAGAGTTCCAACCACGGATATCAGTTACTGACACAACTCAGACAACACCAACCCCAATCATGATACAAGAGTCGTCTGGTTTCAATTAGCAGAAAAGCATAAAGTACCTGTCAGATGCGTGTGGTTCAAGACACCGCTACATATATGCGAACACAACGACGCTGTGCGATCCATGAACAAATCCGTGAGTCTTAACTGGTTCCTGCGATAACGATACCCTACTAAAGTGTTTGCAGCTCAATCCCGAATCTCGCACAGTACTTCCCAAGATGGCATTCAACAGCTTCAAGTCACGTTTCAAAGAGCCGAAGGTCAAGGAAGGCTTCCAAGACATCACCGAGGTCGAGTTCGCCTTCCGAGGGACCAAGGACGAGCATGAGGTGTGGGCCAAATACTGGCTTTAATCGACTAGGTCCCAGGTTCTTTCGGATAGCTTTGCGCTTCCTCTTTACCTCCTAAATATGTCAATCAGATGGTTGACAGTGGCTTCCTGGTGGAGTATCGTTGCTGGTTCTCAAGGCTTCAGGACGTCATGTCGAGAAATATTGGTCTCACAAGCCCATTACGGACACAGCGGCGGTCTTCTCAGCCTGTCTCGACTTTCTCAGCGTTACCTTCAAGCAAACCAGGTTTCTCTTCATAGATAGTCCCATTCCGTGGAATCTGCGTTGAAACGTCTTCAGCTCGTCACCCTCTGGCTAATAGGCTGCGCTAGGCGAGTCTCGTCACTCTTAATCATCTTCCACAACCACCCGGGTGAGCCTCTCTACAGATACTATCATAAGCTGCTACAATTAGATACGTTACTAACAGTAACCTGTGGTAGTGGTAGTGCGCCTTTGTATGGATTTGGGATTAATAATTTCACTGGGATGCCCCCAACTGCGGTTCTGCTCCTCTCGGTAGATGATACAGCTCAAGTGCCGCAGGCTGGGTACTGAGTAAGGAAAAGAGAATCCCCTCTGCTAGTCCGAGTTGAACACTATAAATCAGACCCGGCACGAAGATGATGTGAGATAGATGACTATAATTTTGTTTATCCCCCTTCACCTGGCCATCCGAATGCTGAGTTGGCGTGGCAACGGGTCGCGCGCGATCAACGCCGCGGTAGCGATTCTTATCAGTCCTCATCATCCGAGGCGGAGAGGCGTGAATACAATGCTTGGGGAAAAGGCCGCCAGCCCGGAGGTCTATCCTCTCAGGGTGGCACGGCCCTGGCCACTTCACAGTCTAGACTTAGTTGTTTGTAAGGGCGGTTGAACTAACTACCCCTTACGTGCCTCTTTGAGGCTATATGATGGCAGTAAAAGAACCTTGTTGGCCCGGTATATCACATAACCCCTGCAACAAGCCATGCCCCTCCTGAAATCTCTCGATGGATTGCGATCTTCATACTGAGGAACATACCCCGATGGCCCGGCGGTAACAGGTGCCGTCGCCTCAAACTGTACTGACGGCAGTCTCTTGAGTTTAAAGGATATCCGATCTGCCCTTCGAGTTCTGCTACATTTGGCTCGGCTGACTTTTGTTCGGAGTAGGCATGTACTTTGTTTGTGTGTCGTCATCATGACTATGCCATGGTAGTCCGCATCTTTTCAATACCACAAGGCTCTGAATCAAGCAGAATGCAGCATTCCTTCTGCCACTAGGCTGGTGCTACGTGATGGAATTCAGCAAAGGGTCCATGCTCCGGGGTGGATGTGCGGCTGATTCCTGAAACCATCCCTTAGCCGCTCCCTCCCGAAGCCATCGGCTATCACTGGAATGGTTGATGACTTGCCAAGTCTCTGCCTACTCCTTAACGAGCGGCAAGATCTGGCACTACCAGCGCTAACTAAGTGTGCTGCGCAACGGTCGATACCACGGCCGTGGTTCGAACATTGGATGATAGGGGTATGCAGCAAGAAGAGTAAGCTCATGGTTTCGTTGGGATCAAGGGCAGTTTTCACCTTGTATTCGGATCGTCTGGCTGGAGTGAGGTGTTTCGGGCTTTGCGAGACAACTCCACGTCAGCCGCCTTCGTTGCACCCTGTACTGTGTGGCCACGATGGAACGTCTCAACAAACAAGATTTTGCCAGTGTCCGTAGAGAACATCACAGTCATAGGGGTATATAAAACACAGAGTTATCCCATACTAAGACTTCTTTTGCTGGCACTCACCGCAGCCGACTCCTAGGACCGAGCATCATCAGAAACACATTCTTCGAGACCGCCCTTCTCAGTAACTTTCTGGCAAAGATGAAGACCTCTTCTGCTCTCGCCGCCGTCCTCGGACTTCCCTTGTCGGCTTCAGCCGCAATCTGCAACAACAACTGCGGCCGCGCAGTCGCCGGCACCGCCAGGCAGAATCCGCCTTTTGCTATCCGGCAATCCCAGTGTGCGGACCTCGTCTCGGCCACCGTCACAGTTGGGCCGGGGTAAGTGCAGTCCCAGTCTGACACGCAACACACTATGAAGCGTGTGAATCCGTCTTCGAGTACGTTACTCACGCCGCACCCCTAGGCCCGTTCTCCCCATCACAACGAGCCCCGTCGTGGTCAGAAACGTCCACGGGCCCCGCCAAGTCGGCCCGCCCCCGGTCCTGACCGGCACCGTCCCGGCCTACGCGAGCGCCTGCGCCGGCATCACGGCGTATTGGTCGGCTTGTCAGTGCTTCTCGGGCATTTCAGCCACCGCCGTCACGACCGCGACGCCCACTGGTAATGTTACAGCTAGCGTCAGTAGCTCTCCGGTTCTTACCACTGGTTCCTCCTCCAATGGGACCTCGTCCTCCCCGCCATCGTCTACCGAGTTTTTCACCTCATCTACGACCTCTTTTACGCAGACCTCAGCTACGGAGACCTCGGCCACGGAGACTTCGGCAACTAAAACCTCGACCACTGAAATCTCGACCACTGGAATCTCGACGACTGAAACCTCGGCGACTGAAACCTTGACGACTGACATCTTGACGACTGAAACCTCCAAGTCGGAGACCTCGACTGTAGAGTCTTCATCCTCCACCGCCAGCTCCACCGCCTGCACTCCCACCCTGATATTGCCTAGCCCTACCACGGTCATCACGACCGGCGACGACGAGGTTGCGACCGTCAACCTCCCTTTCGCCATTGGCGTCTTCGGTGCTTTCGACACGACCGTCTACGTAAGCTCCAACGGGCTACTGTCGCTCTTCGACCCCTCCTCCTACTGGGAAAACAAACCGCTGCCCGACAGCGGCATCCCCGCAGCCTCCGTGCTCACCTACTTCGACGATCTCCAACTTGACCCAGGCACGAACCAGGTCGTCGCCTACCAGGTCTTCGGCTTCGGTCCCGGCAACCGCACCGTCACCTTCGAGTGGAACACCGCTGGCTTCAAGTCCTCCGACCAGTTCTACCATTTCACGGCCACCTTCCTAGAGGGCCTGCCCGGAATCGTCGTGTATCGGTACTACTCCACGGCGGACAAGGGTGGCAGCGCTACCGTCGGCGCCCAGAACATCCCCCCCGGCCAGATCCAGAAGTTCGTGCAGTACTCGTTCAACACCCCTGGCGCAGTTCCAGACAAGACGTTTGTGCGGTTAGATACTACTGGGAACGGCACATACACCACCGGTACCTTCTCTGCTCCTGGTTGTTAATGGTCTAAAAGTTTATGTAGATTATTAAGGTCTTGTTATGATAGCTACCTCTCTATCTATTTACATCTAGGTGCATAAAGCTTGTCTGCTCAATGGTTTATTAGAATTAGGACTTTACTTGTAGAATTGTTTGGTAGAATCCTTAGCCTCTACACTGCTAACAATTTTCGCATTGCATACCTTGCTCTTGCTGTCTTGTGCCTCGCCCTCAGTAAACAATTTTTACCTTAGCTTACCCTTGCTCACTCTCCCTCAAACCTTAAAGCTGGGTTACTGGGGGAGCTTCGAGAGAGCGTTAAACGCAGGATCCATGGAATAAATCATTTGTGTCCAAACTACTACACATGGGGCAAAGCAGGGAGTGTCTCAAAGGTGGAACCATTGATGTGGTCATCGGTGGATGTCAAGGAGACAGTCAGACTTGAAGGGGTCTAGAAAGGGGCTCTTTACAGGCGCTGCGCCATTTCCTCTGAATTCGGGGCACTTGCCGGGATGCAGCGCACACTTGGCTCCAGCTCGACGGGTCCCGCCCCAGCTTGACTCGGTTGATTGTGCCGCGATGCCGCGACGGTGCCGTGGTTCCGTCCGGGTTGCCGTGATAGCCGCTGACAAGCGTCTTAGCATTAGAGTTTGCGACACGTGGAGGAGAAAGACCTAGCACGAACGGGTGGAGGCACTCGGGATGACCTGCATTGGCAGATCAACTTAATTCGCCTTAAGGTTTGCGGGGATGCTGCATCTCAACTTCGCGATAAGTTAATTGTTCGCGCTTATAATAAGACAGCTCCGAAGCAAGCAGGTGACTTGTGTCCTTGATACAGCATATGAGGCCCATTGGCAGTAGCAGTAACACATACATACGCATACGTATCACTGAACCAACAAGTGTGGCCCACTTAGAATCATGTATGCTAGGATATCAAAAAGTTTTCATCTGCAGGAAGCTGAAAATAGGTATGGAGATATCCCTCATCACAACGAATTACACTAGTCAAGCACACTGAGATAAAGTTGCGAATCAAGTCATCAAGGTTTATATTGTAGATACATGTTCCCCATGTCTATATGTACAGCGAATGGCCAAGAGGTCAAGTGGTGCGCGTCAGATTGAACGCCACAGAAAGTAAGTTTGTAGTTTCTTTTCGTCCGTTCTCCGAGAAACCGAAGTCCGTTCACGGTCTCCCGGAAGACAAAAGAGCTACTCAACCACACATCGCAGCGCGCGGCGATGGCAGCCGAGATCGGGGACTCGGGTCAACCAGCAACTCAGCGAGCCGCTTAGCACGCCTTGACGGTGGAGAACTTGCAGGAAGCAGAAGCGCCGGTGGAGATCTTCTTGGGCTCGTTGCCGGGGGTGGTGCCCTCGAACTCGGTGCAGATCTCCTTGACGGAGGTGGCGCAGGTGCTGGTGATGGTGGAGGTGTCGCCCTTGTTGGAGTTGATGCCGGTGAGCATCTTGCCATTGAAGGCCTTGACGTTCTTGACGACGACGGAGCGCTTGCCCATGGTCTTGCAGTTGCCGCAGGAGCGGTACAGCTTGCCGAAGTCGACGACGGTGAAACCGTCGATGGTGACGGTGCCGAGACCGTTGTGCTGGACGACCTTGTCCTCAGCGCCGCGGGCACCACTGTAGACGTAGTCAGTATGGGGATCGGCGCTGGGTCGAAAAAGGTGAAAAACTCACCCGCCAATGACGCTGGCGTTGCCGTCGCCCTTCAGGGAGAGGGCGTCCTCGCAGACGGCGGTCCACCAAACGTTCTCAATGGTGCAGGAGCCCTTGCAGTGGACACCCTCGATCTGGTCGGCGCCGATGATGGCGTTCTTGAGGGTGGCGCCGTCCTCGAGGATGAAGACGGCGTCCTTGTCGCCGCCCTCGACCTGGCCGGTGCACTTGACGCCGCGGCCGTAGGTCTTGAGGCCGCCGTCGAAGGTACCGGAGACGGACTGGGCGGCCTTGTAGGTGACGGAGCCCTTGGAGGCGGGGATGGGGAAGGAGGCGCGCTTCTCGACGGCGCCGGGGGCGGCGAGGACGGCGGTGGCCGAGACGGCGGCGATGACGGCGGAGAACTTCATGTTGGAAAGTGGTGGTTTGGTTTTTGTGGTGGGGGAAAACGGTTGGGAGTTGGTAAAGCTGGGAAATGTTTAGCAATGAATGAATAGACCACCGGGGCTAGTGAATGTGAGTAGTTGGAGCTGTAAAGAGTGACTGTAGTGGAATATGCCGATGAAGGTGAGGAGGGGAGAAGAGAGGGTCCGAGGTGTTGGGGTTGAGGCAGCCTTCTTTATACGACTGTGAATCTGAGCCGCTTCTTGTTGCAACCTCATTCTCCCTCCCCATTCGACAATCCCGCAGCAGTCACCCTAATCCCGGATCGTCGTCTCATTGCCAAGACGTCTGCAGTGGAAACGAACAGCGGAACGCCTCATGTTTGACAGGAATATAGTGTACAAGCTTTTGCCCGCCCGCATCCAGTACACACCGTCTTTCTTGCGGTCTGTCCGGTGGGATGGTGCAGAGTTAACGAGGGTGGGAGGTTTGCAGAAAAGCGCCAAATGATTCATTTCGGATAAGCTCTATATCCCTGCCTATATGATCCACGCTTATATGAACGTGATTCGGGCGCTTTACCTAGTGAACCGCAGAGGCCGCATGCAGCACGCGGTACGCAGGAAGAAGCAGATTCAACAACCAAGGAGTGGAAAAGCTGCCCAAAGATTATTCCGCGACATGAGGAGCGCATTTCTTCAGGTGAACACAAATCTGCTCACGGGCTATGCACAGGGGGGTTGGCCCATGGAGGCGCTCTTCGTGATTTGAATGGATACGTTTTATCTAAACTGGAATAACATTTCGGGCCCAGAGGCTGGCGCCGTCTTCCCTTGTTGATCATGAAACAAGTGAGGGGGCCGCCGCGGGCTGATTACGAATACACCCGGCGAGAGACGTTGGCCGTGTCGGCAGAGAGATGGAGGCGCCCAACCCGCATCCGTTCGTCTCTGTAGAAAGTCGTCGGGTTCAGGGGTTGGGAGAGAATCTTGCAATGTGCCAGGGGCTCGCTCTCGGAGTTGAGCATTCGCGCGGGAGAAAAGACGAGAGAGAGCGTTGGACGGAATCCGCAATGTTTGCGGCGCTAGCGCGCCCTGCAAGAATATCTGATTGGAGGATTCCCTCCTTGCCCGCGTAATTAATTTATAACCGATTCGAGGTGGGACCCCGACTGACCAGAATTTGACTCGTCACCGCAGTCCTCAGCAGTTCCAGATGGCCTGGAAAAGAAACACCGGCAGTCGACGTTTCCCAGTTGGGCTTTCTCATGGTCCAGTGAGCTGTCTAAGGATTGTCGGTAGGTATGGTTTTTAAAAAAAAATGAAAATAAAACTTTCTGCTGTGAAAACTTCCTGACGGTTGAGCTTTTTTTTTCAAGGAATTTCTATGCACGTTTCCCTGGTGGGAGGGAAGATTCCATCATCCTTCTTTGAGCTTGGGACACGCAAAGATTGGCCCCGGGTGACAGCGCTTTGAACTCGTCGAAAGTTGAAATTACCTCCGAAATACCAGCATGTCAGTGTGCGGCAAAGTCGCATTTACACACCGCAGAACCTCGAACAAGAACGAGCAAGCAATAAACGTACCCCTTTCCTCTCGATGTGCTTGTTGACTTGAATCAACAGACAGACCGGGGTATCGCTGGTACCAAAACGGAACCTTAGCCAGCACAAATGGTGCACACAGCTCGATGACAAGGGCGTGGCCTGCAGTCCGTCTCCGAGGCAGGCTTGTGTGAATTAGATTCATCGTGAACCTCAAAGTCCCACGTCCATCACTGGTGGATACGGTTCATTGAATCATCCGCCCCCAGACGCCATGGGCACCCCGATATCCTAACCAATCTTGAACTGTGCGATAAATGACGTACTTTCTCTGTCTGAAACTGGCGTGGATGCTACCACATGCTCGGTACCAGTTCTATGGATAGGGCGAAAGCTCTCGGCTTAGCGTCATCTTACATCTCTTGCGACCCTCTCGGAGGAAGAACCGGCACTTGTTACACTGGTACTGGGTTTGTAGCGCAGTCCATCCGCTTCTTGCCGAACTATGATGCAGGCGAACACACATGATCGGGCGAGCATGGAGCTATGTGTTTACGGGCTGGCTACCTTACGATACTTATTCATCGACCCTGACCATAATAGACATCCATGTGCCTGGCTGGTAATGGTACGCCTTCCAAGGTGATTGCTACTCCAGTCAACTTGAATCTCCACGAACGGCTCTGCGGGTTTTCGCCATCCCCACCCCCCAGAAAATGCAACGGGTCGCGATTCGCATCAGGGATAATCTGGCAAAGGAGTTGCCAAGAGTTTCTGCCATATGATGTCAAGGCTTTTTGGGGCCCATAGATCGTCACACTTGTGGGCAATATGATGGCCGAGCCTCGCGGTCCAACTGGAAAAGGGGAATCACTGCGATGTTGCTTTGGTCTCCAAGACACCATGCACCCTTCCGCCCGAATGCGTTTTCCCAAACGATCGGCTGTGTATCCCATGATACCGACCAGTCTAGGGAGTTGAAAATTCATCGGCCCTCGGCCCGGATGCTTTGGGAAGCAATCTCTGGGACCGAATCGATCACAAACCGTTCCCGAGCCGCCGTCAAGGATGTCCGAGCCGCCCGGAGAGACGAGAAGAGTCTGGCCATGGCGCTGGGCCCCGACTGAGGGTCGTGGGTGGATCATATTCGCCCCGTGGAGCCCACCCTGAGATTACGCCCCAAATGGGCATAAGTGGTCGGTCAGAACGTCCAATGTGCCAACGGTGCGATGCCAAGTGGGCGCCGGGCTTCTAGACCATCGAGCCCTTGGTCTTCGGCCGCCCACAGACAGCATGCCTGCCATGCTCCTAGGGCTTGTCCGACTGCTTGGTCAAGCCCGGGCTTAAGAACATTGGGGCCGAAGTTGCGATCAACGGTTTTCCCGATGATCTTTCCCTTTTTTCCTTCCCGGTCACGCAGTATGTCCTTCGTCGCGCTTGATAATTCCCCGACGGGCGCCCACCTTATCTTAAATTGCGCTGCTAAGCTGGAGACTACCTATAGCCTGACCATACAGAAATCAGCAAAGACTCATCCTATCGGCGAATGCGCGATCGCCTGTCCATGTATCGAGATTGATCATCTCAGTTGGCAATCTGCCTGCAATCCAGGACTTTTGATAATCGACACAGCCTGGCCCCTCATCTTCGCCATGGCACGCCCCGTCTACGCCTTGACTGCTACCTTGTCACGCGGGTGCTTGGCCCCACGACGTACCACACGTATCGACGGGTACGAAGTACTGAGGTCTTTGTTGCAAGGAGTCTTTCGCTGTGTAACATGCCATGTTTTTTCTCTTGAGCGGAGTATAATTATTACCGCGCCAGGAGTTGGATCTAACACTTGCACTATTGCATCTGGCTGTTGAGGGTCCAGTCGCTTGCCAAGCCTACCAGGTCCGCATGGGAACGGGCCGGTGGGATGGTATCATATTGATAGCGGGGCATCGGGGTAGCAGCTCGAAGGAACCAGTGGCGAGAACTTGACGGGAACCCGCTCCTCTTTCCTTTCAGAAGAAAGGTGAGAAACCCTGCTCTGCATGCCTCGTGGGGCGGATGTTCGCTTCCGCTGTGTGCAACCTCCTGAGCGCAACGAGCCGTTCATGATACGGAGAACAATACTGATACAACTATGGTTCTTGATCAGCACCGAGAGGTATCACTGACTCGAAGAATGAACGGTGTTCTACGATAGGTGGAAGATTTACACACGATCACCCCCAATGCACCTTCTGGGCCAATTGACTCGGGGGATGGCAGCGGAGGATCTGCATGTAGGGTAAGAATCAGTGACAGAAACAGTCGTCTTTGAAGGTTTTTTTAGACAATGTTTCCTACAAAAACCACCAAGCGCTTTGCCTATGTTGTTTCTCTTGAAGCATGCGCTATACCCACGCTGCCAAGCAGCGAACCCATACCAGCTCGTATTGCAAGATAAGTCTCTAGCAATAATCTATTAAGCCGCGACTATCATTTCATCGATCGTACGAGACTGATGACCTTGTTGATTGGTAAGACAAGTGACGAGAACGAATACATTCGCTCCGATGTGTTGTATTCTCTTTGGGCGGCCATGTTTGCCCTGGGTGCTTCGGCTGCACCGCCATCGTCAGTATGGAAATTGGTAATGCATGGATTTGAACGGCACTGACTCTGTGGTCTTTCGGGTGATGGCCTCCCTCCAGTGCAAGTAACGGCTCTTTGCGACTCTGAGAGCTTATACCACAACTGGCAGTTGACCCAATATGGGAACTATTGGCGAGTTTCGGAACGGAATGAAGCAGGCCGCCGCACTTCTTCGGTCGCTCATTCTTGGACCGTGATTTTCGTCAATAGGGATTGAACGGCCAGCTGGTGAGTTTCTCATCCTTCGACATAATAATACGTGCCAGATGCGCTCGAGGAGTCTGTGCCCGAGCTTCCCCTGTGCCCTGGAGACCTGTTCGTCTGTGCTCTTTCACGAGGCGGTCACCATACCATCACCAAATGCTCCTTCATTGGGGGATCACGCTTGATCGAAGTTCTATGATCAGGTTTCGCTGTTTCAACGGCTTCCTGCCTTGTCTTGGCACTAGGATTCAACTATACTGTCTTTCGATGCTACACCCAGTTGATGTCGAATATCCGTCACAGTCTCTTCGACGTAAATTGTTCTGATGGGCGGTACACGGAATATTCTCGGACTCGAGCTTCGGTCGTGATGTCGAAGCAAGCTACAGGAATCATCAATTACTGGCCGATGTTTCAGTTACTTTATTCACGTTGGACCGTTTCTGCAGAGGATAAAAGGCGCTTGGCACAGCCAAGTTCAGTAGTAACTGTCAGGATGCCACGCATCCGGGGATAAACGATGGGACTGGCCCGAGCCCACGCGACGACCCTCGGCTGGCTTCCCATATCTCCTTTTTCAACATCTAGTCGAACCTCGAATATAACTATTGTTCACTCATCCGTTCAGATACCCTTGTGATAGCAGCAGTCACAATGTATATGACGTTCTGCTCTATCCCAATTATCGAGATATAAATCGTTCTATCGCGTATACTACTTGCAATCTTTGACCATCTAGGGATTATAATAGTACGTGGAACTTCTAGAGGTAGCTATATGTTTAGTTATGTAGTGCCAGTATTAGTGCGTCTGTATCGTGGTAGAGTAACTTGTCTTTACCTGCTATATATAACCTTTGGCTCTATTACAGTGTGTAAGAGGGGTACGAAGAAGAGAGAAGGAGAAAGTGCAGAGGTGTATTGAGTGAAGGGGAGCGGGGGTTATGGTTAGTGTATATAGAACTAAAAGCTGACCATTGTCATCCAGGTCAGCTACATGATAACCTAGGTAGGAGTCACTGGATAAGGTATGCAAAAGCAGTGCCACAATTCTGTCTATGACAGAGTCCAGTGACCTGTCGTGACCACCTGGTAAACACTCGCACTGGCGAACACTTCCGCTATGCGTCCGGGGGATGTGCCAACTACTGACTGCTGGAGGGAGCGCACGCGCTTCAGGACCAAATGGCAAAAGCTTTGCGGCTTTCTTCTTGCTCTTGTTGGAATTCTGGTCTCCGGTATCGTGCATAAGTCTTTAGTGCGAACATGGTAGCATGTCGCACGGATCCTGCGTCCAACGCTCTCTTGAGGCTCACCCAGCGACGTTGCTTTAAGGGCGAGGCAGTGGGTGAGCGGGGGTAAGCGAGGGTGAAAATTGCTTGTGAAGGGTAACACTCGAGACAGCAGGGTGAGTGAAGCCGAAATGGTTGACGATGTAAAGACTTCGGGTTTTTTCCAAGTGATTTTACAAGATATATATCCATAGTAAGCAGGAGACTACAGTAAATAGGTTGCTCTAATAGACCTTAGTTATCTTAGTGATCTAACAGTAGGGTTTCTACTAAATAATTAATTACTTAAACCTACTTTAATATTCATCTATTAAGGATATCGACGTAGACCAGCTCGGCATAACTTAGCAATAAAATTTAATCGTCCAATTTAAGAGTGGAAAAGTAGGGACAGGTGCTCCCAGTATGAATTACTCAAGGTATGTTGGTTTTTTTTCTTATCACCTGCGTGCTCAGCTCAATAGATGAGTGCGGTCAATTGTTCGGACCGGGCCGTAACCCGCCACAACCACACCAGAATTGCCTGTCGCCACATCTGGGCCCAAATCGATCGAGCCCAGCCCGCGGCAGCAGCCGCAGCAACACGACTTCTAGATAATGCAACTTTGCTGCCACTTTTGCCGCCTTTGCCTAACTCGTCGAAATCCGAGGAGTTTTTGAACTGACCGAACTGTTGCAATCCGGCGCAGGCGGAATAACTGATCCAGGCGAATTAATGCCTCCGGGCGCTCCGAAGTGGGTTACGGTCCGTATTTGGAAAGGCTACGGTCCGAATAGCCGCACTCCAACCAAAGGAAGCGGCGTCGCCGGCGGCGGGTGGAGACGCCAATAACAATAGGCCGCAGTACAACCACATCACCCTGATTACCACGCATACCTATATCCTGCACACTTTATATCTTGGGCAGTAGTTAATACAAAGAGATTGTGCATAAGATGATAATTCTTAGCTGGGCAGCCTGTAATGAACAATAATTTAATACTAATTTACGTTGAAGTGTATAGGTATGTGACATAGCATGGGAAAGTTATAAACCCCTGCTGCAATGAATAAGGTTTTCAAAGGCGGGGTTTTTTTTTTTTTGGGGGGGGGGGGGCTTACAATACAAATAATAACATGTCTGGTCTGTAAACAATTCTTTTCTCTGTGTTGCAACTGACATTCTCTCTATCAATTACTCTTTACTACCACTCACAGTAATCATTCACTCTAAACTTTATTCACTATGAGGCTTTCTCTTCTTGTTACTATCTTTGCTGCATCAGCATTGGCGGCGCCTCAAGATTACGCCTGCGTGTAAGTACTCATATATATTACACTACCCTACTAATGCAAAATAGATGCAAAAAAGGCCTTGAGAAAACAAGGAGAGTTTGTCAACATAGGGTTGCAGGCGGAAAGATGATGGGTGACGCTTGTCATATAAACCTTTGGGATACTCACACATTTACAAATGTAAGGAAATCACTAGTAATTTTAGGTCTATACTAATTCTTATAGGCTTGTGGAAGACGGAGAGGAGGACACTGCGAACCTCGAATGAGTGCTGGAGGAACCTCAACTAAGCCCCTGCCATAGAGTCTCACGGCAACAAACCAATACGATATTCACGGAACCGGGCAGGAGTATTGGATAAAGAATGCAAAAGCATGCAATACCAGGTAGCAGCTGGTAGTCACAGACGCGACCACTAATCCAGTCCCCACTGGAATGAACTGGATGTAGTGGAGGGGGCGTTTTTCTTGACGGCTTCGCCAACCAAAAACGGCACATGGGCACTCGTCCTTAAATAATTGGAGCGGAACATAGTTTAGCTGATCGATACATTGCTTGAATTGAGTTTTTTTAGTTTTAAAACGCAGTCGCGCTAGCTCGACCCCCAGGCCTGGTTTTGAGAAGTATTACGGTGCAGATATATTTATCAGGCATCTGCCAGTACCTTGTTGCTACCAAGGCGCTTGCAGCTGAAAACTGCACAATATTCATTCTTTGCAAAAGTGAGAGAGACTTTGACTACATGCGGACAGCCAAGATAGTAAGGCGCCCAAGCACGGCGTGTCTGGATTGGTTCAGCCTCGAGAAGCGGGCACGCTGCTGCCAGTCTCCCTGGACCTGGAATCCACTGTTCCCGCGAGTCTACAAATCGACAGAAACTATACGCCGGTGACACAGTCCTGAAGAATCTCCTCCCTGTTAGCAAGGAAATATTGGTTTTAAAGCAAGTAGTCTAAATCGCAGACAACCCCCACTTTCTACTAATAAATTCTACACAGACACAACGTCCGTCTCGCTAAGCTAGTAAGCGCGACTATAATACTGCTTCTATATCCTATATCAATTGTATCCCTCAGCAAA
The DNA here is from genome assembly GCA_030867305.1 of Colletotrichum zoysiae. Classification (NCBI taxonomy): domain Eukaryota; kingdom Fungi; phylum Ascomycota; class Sordariomycetes; order Glomerellales; family Glomerellaceae; genus Colletotrichum; species Colletotrichum zoysiae. The sequence goes on along the minus strand of MU843120.1, from coordinate 3,468 downwards.
CATGCGTAACAGCGGTGGCATAGGGTTTGTAACTACGCCTAGAGGGGGAAGACCTATCACGTAGAAATGTTGCCACTGCAGGTGTAAGACAGCTAGTAGGTTAGGTGGCTGGCTGGCATACTACTGAGGAACAGGTTATCAAGGCAGCGGCATGGCTCACGACGCAGAAAGTCCAAGTCAAGTGAGGGCCCACTTCACTCAACCAGATGTGCATTACCGCACCACCGTCCATCTGCCACCGAATATGCTCATTGAAGTATCTGCGATGTGCAATGCGCACTACACGCAGGTACTCTATGTTGCAGAAGGCAACAAACCTGACATACATTAGAGTCTTCATTGGCTCGGGAGAAAACAAATCAATGACGTACTCCGACAGCAACAATGAGCAACAAGACTCGCTAGACTTGGGCGTTTCCCCGAAGGAAAGAATTCTAGAGCTTGCACTTTTATACTCGACCTCGCCTGGAGGAAAACTGCAACCTGCTCAGCGTGTGCAGCCGCCAGCAAAAGCTCATAACAAACATTCCCAACAAATACGGATCACATAGGAAGATTCCCAGGACAACGACAACAATGACACAGAGGTCTTCATTTTCATGAGCCCTCCACCCCCCTTGAACCCTCTCGGGGCTTCTTCTGAGCTCAACGCGAATCCATCTTCGGATATAACCCAGCCGGGAGACACGATCCCACAACTAGCCGCAGCATCCGCCAATAGTCTCTCGGCTCATGGCAAGATCATTTACGGTGCTGGTCACTCAAACGCATCTCAATTCAACGTTGACATTCTCTGGGATAACTTCCTAAAGGGAAGCACTATAAATTATGGTAGAAACCCCCCAAACGCATACGCTCTTTGTTGGGGGGAGATTGTCGACGTGATTGTAGAGGAAGACGTGTATTCAGGGGCGTTCATGAACTATGTCAAGGTTACCATGTTCCTTGCCAAGTCTGACCAGGCAATCCTGAAAGGCCTGGGAGATGCCTCTATCACACTGTATACCTCGTTCTCATACTTTCGCAACCGACCTACAGGTCAGCCTACTGCCAACTGGACTCTTCGACAGCATGGCGGCAACTGGAAGATACAAGGTGTTAGAGACTAAGGTTGTGGGCTTGGCCGCGTACGCCTTTTCTTTTTGATGCTTACTGCTTGTTATACATAACTTGATGTGATCCAATAGCGTATTCTTCATCTCTGAACGAGTACGGGGGCACAAAGCAATTAGCTGAGGCTTACTTGAAATATAGCCAGTATAAATTAGAGTGATTTACGGAATATTATTTCTGTACTTTTGGGAAACCTGCCAAGGTTTAGCAAAGCTTGTTAAAAGCTTGTTATAGGTAGTAAACTAAATAGTGGTAGAGCTGTAGGGGTGTAACATAGTATTATTCGGACTACATGTACTATGTTAGTGGGGAGCCTACTCTTCTAGATAAGCCTGCTCTCGTAAGCCTTGACTCTGAGAGCCTTAAACCCCTCCCCCTTCTTTTTCTCTTTTTTAATTTTTCAATTTTTTTTCTTTTTAGTATGATAATTCTGTCATCGGACAGCGAGGCTCCCATCTCATGCCTGGAGGCGGATGTCGCGGAGAACCGCTATCGCTGCAAAGCCGCCTGCCCGGCTCTCACGGCACGACGCAAGTCCTTGCTGAAACCTTGCCCCTCTATTTAAACTCTACCAACCACAGTATCCGTAACTATCGATTGGATACATGCGCGCTCCCTGTATTCAACGTGTACTTATCCTGAAAAGTGGGAAGTCGGATCTCGGCACGTTCTGCCTCGTGCTCGCCCCCTTGTTCCACCCTTACAGAACTCCTGGATCGGTAGGTCCGAAGTTGGTGACGCTTAAGTGGGCAAGTATAGCTTCCCTACTGAAATTCTAGAAGGACTTGAGATACACATCACACAATGAACGCAAGGTCACCCCTACGATTCGCACTGATCGACAACCCGCACCTGCAATCGCGGACTAGCCGGTCCGCAGCGCTTACTCCATCAAAACGAGAAAGGGACTACGTCTACTGGTGATCCTGGATTTGGGTATGAGGCCTGCCTCTATTACACTCTACATACAGTCACTATGTAATACACATCCTACATGAACCCCCCAGGCACGCGACCAGCGCCTAATGTGCGGTAGACGTGCCGTTCCCGCAACTCAAATCAGCGGGCAAATTGTTGCAGGCGTCGCTTCCCGCAGGGCCTACAACAAGCTGGTAGTCCGAACAAGAGAAATCTATCCCGCGGTCGATTGTGGCAGAGCAGGAGGTAGTACCGTCGCTGCTTTTCATGGTCGTGTCAACTAGCTCATCCCCAACCGGTATCGTAGAAGACACAGTAAGACCATCCCCAACACTAGATAATTCGTTTAGTACGAGAAAAGGAAATGCGCGTGTATTAATAACTTACACTTCACACTTGCAAGAACCTCCATCGCGAGCTACCAGGTATGAGGTCTTAAAAGTAGCTGCACATGCTAGCGACGGGAGAATGATTCCGTAAAGAAACTTCATTTTGGGTGGTATGAATGTGTGTAAGTGTAAGGAGAGGTAAGAGTTGTAAAGCTGTATGTAGTCAAGGAATTTGTTGATAGTGAGAGGAGAACGGAGATTGAATGGTGATCTAGAGTAGAAGATTTTATAGATTTTGGGAGTCAATTCAATTGCTTGAATCTCATATCATCTCCTATCCCTTTGTTTTATAACCTGGCATAATGTAAAACCACTGTTTGAGATAAAGATGGTAATGACTTTCAAAATTCTGTTAGCCCAATATGTCATGATATACTAAATCGTATGAGTTTGATCTCGACAGGGGTTTATTAATCCCCACCTCACCCAACACTACGTCTGCGTTATGGCCAGTAATCCGATAGTAGGGTTTCCACTCATACCATAGCTAAGGTCGGTACTCGGCAACAGGAGCCATGAGTCTTGTTACCTTCTTAGTCAGTTAGGACCTTAGTGGTCAGTTGACTGTTCAATAGTCAGAGAGTAGCTTGTATATCCTGTTGTCAATGCATCATCAGATTTAGGGACTGAAATGTATTTGGAGAATGTATAACAAGTTGGTTATTATATATCTATGGAAGTATGTCCTTGAGTGTGTCCAAGTCCATCCTGGATACAAGTCCTTATACTGTTGGCATGTCGTGGACTGATGCTGGGATGCTGGTACTCCGTCGTGGATCGTTATTCGCACTATCGACCCACAGCGTTATAAAAGAGTTCGTCCCGTCCCTATCCTTTCTTATGTCATGCGCTGGCAATAGAAATTATATTTTGTTGCATCCATCAGGGGAAAGACCCAATTGTAGAACGTCTATGTTGTGTATGTCGCACAGGCAAAGGAGAAATAAAAGAGCAAAAACATACAACACCAGGTATTCGCTGATCGTCACCGACTCAACTACTAATCCGGCCCTCACTGGCTTATCTATGGGAGAGCGGACGGGATCCC
>MU843119.1:0-33604 GCA_030867305.1 Colletotrichum zoysiae | reverse complement strand
TTCGCGCCGTGGCCTCGCTCACGCTGACCCCCCCCCCCCCCCCCCCCCCCCGCGAAGATGGATTGGGTGTGTGTCCGGGAGTTTGGAGAACCACGAATCAGGAGAACCCGGTTGCGGGGATGAGCACCAGGGTCCCGTGTGAGATGTGGGCTTTGTGAAGTTTCCCGGAACCGCGGTAAGGGAAATTAGCCACATTGCCGGTTCTCTCATAGTCGACACAATGGAAGGGGGGGGGGAGGTGATTGAGGAAAGCTAGAAAGAACCACCATTATTTCTTCACGTTTCCGCAGTTTACCGAAGAGACGGTCTGTTGAATGGTATAACCACCGTACTACAATGCCCTGGTGACGAGATGCGATGAATGATGCACGGCCGAGCAGTAGATGCCGGCGTTACTTGGCATCTCAGGACTCCCGGGTGCGGTTTTCGACCGACGGGATTCGAGGACACATTTGGCCTCCGCAGAGACTGCCGGGGATTGCGGGGGTCGACTAATACCGCTTCCGCTACCCGGGAGGAGGCCCGTTACGGTACCAGGCGAGGAGATCGAAGGGCGGGATCGCCTGGCGGGGTTGAGAAGCGGCGATTGGCGGGAATCCATCGGGGCTTGATTTACTACGGACCAAAAGGCGGAGATCTCCTTGTTCACGAGGATCCCGCACGCACGTAATACGCCCTGGCCAAGGCAGTCGTTTTTTTTTCTGCACTCATTTCTTGCAGGCATCCGGTTATGGGCGTGCGAAATGTGGGAGGACTGTGGCGGTCATCCCCGATTCACTGCCGATTCCCGCCATCTGCTTCCCATGACCGTGTCTGGATGCAGATAGACTCCCGGGTGGCGACCTCCGGCCTATCCTGTCCAGCCACAGGAGCCCCTGGCTAGAGTACAAGCACGAGCTGCGGATGGACTACTCCGCGCTGTAACCAGAACGCTTTGCGCAAGAAAGGTCCTAGGTAAAGCATACTATTTGCTCGATCGTCTTCCAAAGTGGTGGCCGGTTCTTTGGCGGCTTGAGACGTCATCGTGCCGACTGCAAGGCTCCCTGGAACCGCCGCCGTGCACGGTACTATTATCTAATATGCGTAATGGAACAAGCCCGGGGTTGAGTGCCGAACTATTGTCAAAATGTCGTCAGTTGCCACTGGGCGCTGCATTCACCCTATCCGCCTATAACGTTTAAGCATCATAGTAGAGCTGGGTGCCTCGCTCCACCCTCCCTTGTCATCACATGCGAGTCACTAACGATACAACTAGTTGGTATTTGCGTCATTTCCTTACAGATGAGTGTGTTCAACTTGCTGTAAGCCCACTTTCAAGGACTGAAGCGTTTTCTCCTGGTTCCAGTTTCTCCAATAATAGTCACGGCATTGGCGGCAACAGACGCAAAGCGTCATCTTTGCTGACATTGTTCGAGAAACACTTCCAATGTCGTTATCAACATTCGCCCAGACGCCATTTAATATTGTGGCGGCGCCGTACTGGGCCTTGACTGCTTCTAGACCAGAACCCTCAAGAGCTGGGGTCTGGGCAGGGTCTCGATGAAGGATGGCTCTCTCTCGTGGCCTCGCGTGGGAGACTTCGGGGGGGGAAAAACCAAAACTTCAGAAAGTGAGATTACGAGAACTGACCAAGCCCAGTCTAGCACGGAAAACCCTCGCCATCTTCAGCCTTTTCCTCGCGCAGGTTCAAGGAGTCCAGCCAAGCCACCTGGAGCAAGCCCTCTGGTGGGGAGGGGGCAAGGGCTTTTGCCTCTGCGTAAGTTTTGGTTTTTCTTCGTATCTGCAGAGTTGCCTCGCGTGGCTCAGCGGGTTTAACGGAAATGAGATGTGAGAGGGCTGTAGGCTGGCATCACTAGCTCACAAAAGTGGTCAATAGGGTTGCATTGCGCCATTGACAGACGCCATCGAGGAGCAGGGCTCGGAGACGACGCGCCTGGCCCCCGGCCAACCTCTGCCACTGCACCGTGCGTCCTCTCCCACCAATCTGGGAAGATCTGCCTCGATCCTCGACATGTCTTGGTCGCCCACCTCGCCTTTGCTTGACTCGGGGTCCGCAGCTGTGCCTCGTACCTGATCTAGTGCAGACGCGTCGCGTCATGATGGCAATGGTACCGACAGGAATGTTTGTTGATGGTCGGGAGGAGGGGTGTGTGTTGCGTGTTGGAACTTGGCGGCTTGTTCGAGCGAGTAGCGCAGCCAACTGGGCGGACTCAACTCTAATTCGATATCATTGCTTTTCCTTTCTGAGGGGGTGTGTGAGGTGTGCGTATCACGTTGTGTACGAACCGGAGCTGTCTCAAGATGACGGCGCCAGAAGAGGGTTGGTTTAACGGGGAGGGATTGTGTTCCGGTTCCGAGGAATGCAATTTGAGTTGTTTCCAATCCCTGAGGGCAACTCAACACCCTACTGTCTCATCCAGCCTGCATTCCCGATCTGAAGGAGAACAGGGGAGTCCCGGGTAGGGATTATCGGTTCCACGTGGTCGGGACGCCGATACGTGACGCAGAGCGTGGGTTAAGCGGACGCCAAAAGGAGGCTCTGAGAGGAAAGGATAGGGTGGGATAGGTGAAGCCGCCATGCAACAGGGGTTGTAGAAGACGGACTGAGACAGGTGGCGCACGCCGGCCGGTACGGCTTTCGCGGCCGGCCTAGGTTCCAGGACATGGGCTTGGCAGCCACCAATGGAACAGGCACCTGTCGTGGAATGGAGATGGGTAAGTCGCGCGGATGTTTCCAGGTGGACTGCCCTTCGCATTTAGTTAGGCCTGACCTCGCCGTCAGGCTGTTGGCCTTCTTCGGCGTTGTGACCGAAAGTCGAGACATGAACCGGTTGGCGTGTGTCGGATGAGGCACTTAAAGGCTCGACAGAGCTATCTTTTGGCTTGCTTTTGTTGTTTTCCACGCGCGTTTATCACACCTTAATGCGAACAGTAAATGGCGACTAGCGATGCCCTCAGTACATGCACAAGAGTAACCTCTTAAGGTATACGGCGCTTGGCAATTAGACTGCGCATCGAAATGCGAATTCGTGAGGCCTCTGAGACTGGATACAATATTGTAGATGCGCCTCGCCTATAATAACCATACAGGCGATCGGCCGAGGCTTGGTCACCATGGACTATGGCGCCCTTACCCGGGTGCGGCATTTGCCATCGCCCCGCGGAGTCCGTTTCGCATGCGTGGCTGATTGAGATGCCAAGGCGGTCCCTCGTAGGATCGCACAAGTACACAAAGTACACAGTTGTGACATGGCTGACGGGCGTAGAAGCTATTGTCTACAAGTCGCCATCAGCATGTCTCTGCCAAGTCTGCAGCTTAGAGAATCGGGACAGGCGTAGCTACGTTTTGGTGCTTAGTGCGTACGATCCTCCCTCCAGCTCGCTGACAGATGAGGCTATGGATTGCAACGCTAGGGTATGCAGGAAGATGGGATCCGGGGAATGCAGGTTGGTCCTCTCTAGGAAAGGACAGCCCTGGCTGAGGAACAGATTGTCCCTCGGCCTTGGGTCTCGGAATCTGCGACAACCTGGTTCCCACGGGTGGTCAGATACTGGTCCGGTACCCGAATAGCCAACTGCGAGATCCTCGCGGCCTGAGGTTCTCGCGCAGCGGCAAAGCTCTGAAGGAAGATGTCTCTGATTATTTGCGTTTGATGCATTAGTACACCGGGGCTGGAAGACGTAGCAGCTGCGGGGCTCAGCAGGGGGCAGAGCCGATCGAGATCTTGATGACGAGGTAAAGATACACGTATTCTGAAATCAAGTTGTTGTGGGTGGCTGCCTGGCTCTGTACGATTTGTCATATCGCCATATTTTGCCTGACAGGTAACGGACAGTGTGACCTTGGCGACAACCGTTTCACCGGTTTTAGTCTGGAACCTCACGACCCCTTGATATTTTGGAACGTGAGGCTTCCTTTCATGCTTTCCTTGTGCTTGCCAGTCGGTGTCAGCAGCCATCTTGGCAAACGACCATGATGCTGATGGAAGAGGATGGGCGATAGGATACGCTACCAGCGACGCATTCTTCTGTTAAACATCTTGGGATGGGGTTCTCGTTCTTATTGTTATCTAATTCCTGATACGGTGGGAAATCTAGCGCCATAGTGACTAGCTGGTACGACAAGTAGATATAAACGAAACATGAGGACGAGGAAAGTAGACGTAATGAGTTGTGATATTTTGACCAGATTATGCCCTGTTCGTATCACAACCAGCGAATATCCGCTTGATACTTCAACTTCACAGATAGCTTCGTGGAATCGTGACTATGGATCGACGGCTAGGCTGAGGGCCTCATAACAGCAGTTTATGCTTAAAAAACAGCCCGCAGCTGAATGAATGTAAATAAGATGTGCATCTAATCAATCATTCGTCATAAAAACGAGAATAGCTTCATTGAAGCTAAATATAAGATCTAATAGTCGTATGTAAAGAAGGGAAACCGGTAGATAACCAACGACTCGACTAATGAAGAAGACAAGTCCAAGACCTGGCGTACCTGGCATTTCGGTGACGAGAATGCCGTCTCTCCAATCAAATCCTACATCTTCATCTTACTTGATCATCTTCTCTTGACTGTCGATGTACCGCTGCATCTGGGTGTTGAAGTCTCGTTTGAAGGCGCTGACGTTGGAAAAGGCCCTCTTGATGTGTGCCTTTTTCAGCTTGTTGCTCTGTCCACGGTCACTCTCGGCCCGCGCCAGACCGAGAGCCGTGGTAACAATGTTGCGAATCTGCCTTCCGTCGAAGCCCTCTTTGTAAACAACCTCTTCGAGCCATTCTTTGATATCTTCGTATTCGTCTACCAGACCCTTTTCGTCCAGCTCGTCCAGGAAGCCAGTGAAGATGGCCTCCATCTGCTTCTCCTTGAGGGTCTCGTAGCGAATTGCTATATGAATTCGAGACGGAATGGCAACATCGAACTCGGCGATTTGGTTTGTCGTCAAGAACATTATCCCTTGATAATACTCAAGCACACGCAGGAACACTAAGACCGGAGTCAACTTGCTGTTTGCGGAATTTTTATTGACACATTGAACTTACCCGAAACCAAAGCGTTCTTGTCTGTCGACCGAATAACATTGCCTCGGCCGCGGCTCTCGAGGAAGACATCGGCCTCGTCGCTATGAAATGATCAGCCAAGTTTGCAAGCCAGCCAAAAGAAAAAGGAGCACTAACATGAGCAGAATCGCTTGCCACTTCGTTGCCAGATCAAAGACCCTCTGGAGATTCGCTTCGACGTGCTTTGCCTTTGTTCCTACATCAGCGACGCTGATAGAGAACAATGGCTTTCGGGTGGCGATGGCGATTGTCTCGGCCGTGGATGTTTTACCAACACCGGGGGGGCCTGCGACCGTTCATCTTGTGAGAAATGCGTAAATTCCAAAACAAATAATACACGCATGAGTTGCTTCTTACCATACAGAAGGATGATGAGACCCTTGCCCTTGCCCGAGATGATGTCGTTGACCTCAAGTTTATCATCTTCTTCCTCGACATTATTTTTACGCGCCGTTGTAGACGCATGAGACCGGACCAGATCTAAAAGGAGGGCCTTCGTAGTGTTTTCTTCTGCGATTCGAGAAGAGTTAGCTAAGCCGAGTTCAGTTTCAAGCCCAAAGGATCTCACCTTTCTTGCTCCTCTTGATCTTCATGTTGTCCATGTCGTCGGCCAACTTAAGCCGGGACTCCCAGGCGGTTCCTTGGTTCTCCGCCTTCAGGAATTGAAGTTGTGTCACTTGAAGTTGGGCCCACTGCTTCTGTTGGAGAATGTAGCCCAGCACACGAGGTGGGCATATGAGATACTGCTCATCGTCCCAAGTTGAGTCGGGTTTCCCAAATTTGCGGTCGTCAAACCGTGTACGATAACGCTTCACCAACCCATCATTCTCCTGGCAGTCTGAACAACCGCATCCGGTGCCTCCCAGGCTTGGTTTGAGCCCGCCGTTTCTTCCGTCCGCCCCGCCATACTGAGAGAACGCGTCATAGTCCACCATGACTCTACTTTGGATCTAAGCCAAATGTTAGCAAGGTTGTAAAAGAACAACACTAGAAGCGCTTACGCTGACAGATTTTGCAGCTGGGCTGGCTGATTCGTTGAGCTGTCTCTGTGGGAAGCCATACATTCTGGCCATGTCAGCCATGTGAAATGAACTGGCCGAGCGTAGATCAAAATCATCCATCTGTGAATATCTCTCGTCAGTTCTTAGTTCGTCCATTCGGTGGCTAGGAAAGTCTTACCTCTTGGTCCTGCTTCATGCCTGAAAACCCTTTGGTCGCCAGAATCGAGAGTCCTTGGTAGTCAAAAAGCCTGGAGTCGTTTCTAGCATTGCAGATGTTTCGAAACTTCTGGCCGCGCTTTATGAGCTTCTCTCGAATCTTTTCCTTCTCCTTGCACAAGTCGAAAGGATAAAATGGGAGGGAAGTGAGCGGGAGGTGTCCGTCGAATTGCTCGAACTCAAGAGTGAACAAAGTACGGCTGAAGGAGCCGTCCTTCCAGTCGTAAGACCACGCATCCAACTTCCAAGGAAGCGGCTCACGCATGCTCGGGTCTCGCCACGGCCAAAACATCTGGTTGTCCTTTACGACGAAGACCTGGTCCTCTCCCTGGAATGGTTTTCCGTAAACAAGCATGCCGGGTGGGAACACTGTCCACAAGTCCTCGAACTGAATTGTGTTCGGAGTCTGCTTCTTGTAGTTGGGCCGCATCTTGAAATACTTGTCCAACTTCTCGTCGCCCGAGGAGGTTCGGATAGTGTCGAGCAGGAGCTTCAGATCCTTGCGGGCCTGCATGTTCTCTTCATCCTCCTCGGCCTTTTCAGCCTCGGCAAGCAAGTCATCATACTGATAGACAATGTGATCGTAAGGTGAAGAGAGCGTAACGGGATCCTCGCGGAAAATGTGGTAAGGGAAGTGGCCCAGATACTTTTTAAGAAGGTTCCATAGGTTTGCGCTGACAATGTCGATTTCAGATCCGTTCGGTGTCTGATACGGCGAAAATTTGTTTTCGTAAATGTTCTTGCGCAAGATGAATGCAAACTTCTCGCGGTCGAATTCTTCGTCCTTCGACTTCTCAACTTTCTTCTCCTTTTCTATTGGCTCACCGGTCTCAGGATCTCTTCTGGTGATAACGACTTTCACCCTGGATACGGGCTCCTGTTCGTCTTTCTATAGCACCATGATTAATCATCGTCGCCTCCAACAAAACTTTATTGCGCGCACTCACTTTTCCTTCTTTCAAGTCATCTCCTGTGGCCTCGTTGGCCTTCTTTTTCTCTGCCACTTCATTCAAGGCGAGAGCGGCCTCCGTGAGCGGGGTGGCTTTGTTTCTAAGTTCCAGCTCAATGAGTCTTTTCTCAAGGGCAGCGATCTTGTCCTCCATTGACTGAGAGAATATCAGCTTAAAAATGATGCATTGAATCAAAAGTTCGTACCGTGACTGTAGGAGTCTCCGTTATGTCCGCCATGTTCGGATACGATTCAATCGGCCCAACCAGTTTCTGAGGAAGAATCAAGTACCAAACACGGCGGCATACGACAGTTTGTGAGGGCGGGTTCAGAAAGGCTTTTATCTTCAAGGGTAGATTCAAATCTCTACAGTGGGAGTATGTGTATTGAGCGAAGTCTCTGGCCCAATGAATCGGAGGAAACTTGCACGACGTCCTATGGTACCCGAACCCTCATACGGCAGCCTGCTTCATACGATGGCTTGTAATCAAGTTGCTGATGGCTGTTATCCGTTTTTGTATCACCCGACCTTCGTGAAGAGGCGCAGCTGCATATATTGACGCAGGTCCTCGAGCTGGGGTCATGACACTCATTTCGATTTCATGCATCTCAGAGGCGTTCAGTCCAATGATAAGACGACGGACCACCCATACCCTCGCTCGGTCAATCTTCGATAGGCGCGAGGGCCTGTCCGCGTTGATTTCTGGCAAGTCAGCCGAAGCACCCTTAATGTGTGCTTCGCTTCCAGAGACCCCCTCCGGGCAACATAACCATCTTGGGCTCCTCAAGGGGTGGCCTTTTTATATCTTGTTCCAGCACAACCTTTCCCCCGCATCAAGCTTGAAGGGGCCACGCATTCAATTTTGTCGCCATGTCTCCACAAACCAACCTAATCACTCCTAACGGAGGCAAACGATTCGACGAGAAGAATTTGTAAGATAGTGAACGACCACAGGCTGATTGGGGCTCATTTAACAAAGTCGAAAAGGGAGAGGCTCAAGGATTGCGACTCCAAACAGGCGCAATTCAGGGACAAAATCGTCAATGGACGCAAGTTTATCACGGAGAAAGCCGCCTTGGATGTCCAAAGTCGCGAAGATTTCGAAAGCTTCTGGAAGACCACCCAAGGGGCCAGAGCCCAATACGATGCGAAACGCGAGAGCGGGATGGGACGGGTGGGTAAAGACATCACCAACTTGGCGGCATCGGCAAACGACATCTTGCAGAACATCAGCCCCATCCTGGATCTTGTCAAGGACTTTGGGGCGCCGTATGGCGGTATGGCGATTGGCACAATTTGTTTCGTGTTTGTGGTAAGATTCCCGGCTGCACCTTTCGCTTAGGATTTGGCCTGAGACTCAATAACATCGAGCAGGTGGCTAAAAACCGAGCAAGAATGGAAGAACAGATAACCACCACATTTTCGAACATCAAGGATCGACTTCCAGGAATCAAGGTATATCAACGTATATATGCCGATGACCATGAGCTCGACAGGGAGCTACAGACCAAGATTGTAGAAGCCTACAACAGCTTTACTGGTTTTTGCATGGAAGCTTTCGAGTTCTATACTCGGGGTGGTCTCCGTAAGCTTCTTATAACCACTCATCTGTATGGCTATGTACTGACTCTTAAAAACAGGTCGATGGTCCCAGTCATTGCAAAGCGACACATACCTTGACGAGCGCAGCGCTTTGGTGCAGAAATCAATCGTCGATGTTAGGCTTCTGTGCGAAGACCTCCTCAACAAGAACGTAGACATTGTGAAGAACGAACTTAGAGACGTCAAGGCAATAAACATAGGTCAGTATCAATATTTGTGCCTGGTAATGGTTTGCGCTGACATTTGGAGGTTTCAGGGCTGGAGGGCAAGATTAGAGGTTAGCTTAGGCTTGAAGGGCCTGCTCATCTACTAAAGTTCTTTCGCTAACTTGATGTAATATCAAGGCCTCGAACGGCAACTATCAGGTTCGTTTTCAGATTAACTCAACATGTCTTCCAACTCCCGAAACAACCACCAAGCTCCCAACAAAACAGCTAACAATCATACCATCTTATTATAGACCTCCAAGAAAATACTGACAAGATCAACCTTGAGAAGATCAGCGAGTTCCTTGGAGTTATTCCGTTCCCGGAGGACAACCGACACATCGATCTCAGCAGACATCAAGGCAATGTTGCTGCTGAATTTAGTCGGAAGAATCACTACTCGGGCGCGAATGTCGAGAAGAGAATGCAGGCAGTCGAGAACGACGCGATTTACCAGGAGTGGCTCGTCTGTTCCCAGTCACGCGTCCTAGTCATGTCCGGTGCGAACGATAACCTCGGCGCTCATCACTGCTGGGTGTCTCCGGTGGCACTCAACATGGTGGCCAGATTGAGGAGCGACAAAGGCCTGGCAGACTTGAACATATGCGTGTTTTATCTGCTCGGACTGCGTGATGAAGAAGACACCTGGGATCACGTTATTTCCTTCTTGATTTACCGCCTTCTAGAGCTGAACAAGAGGGCCTTGCGGAACGAGGAGCAGTGCCGTCAGCTCTGGGCCGACTTGCAATCATACGCTGAGCTGAGAGCCGACTCTGCAAAGACGAAGCCAAAAGACGTGACTGAAAAGCTGGAGCGGATAGCTCTCAGGGCTCTGAGTATGTTTGATGCTGGAAAGACAATCTGGATCATTCTTGATCGCGTAGATAGGTGCCATGTGATGCCAGGGCAGAGCAGGAAGACGAACCGGAAGGGTGGGCGGTCTTTACTACGAATGATGGTTCACCTAGCGGAGAAATCCTCAGTAACTGTCAAAGTTCTTGCTGTGGTCAACAGGGCTGACTGGCATATCGAGGACCAGGCCGACGAGCTAGATGGGAACATTGCGGGAAGTATGGTGGTACGGACTTATCGTCAAAATGGCGAGCGTCTCTTTGGAGATTTGTAGAAAGTGATGGATTCTGGCAGCTGGCTTTATGGTGTATATCGGCGGTGAAGATAGGTGAGCGCCCGAGGCGGCGCCCGCGGAGGCAAGCGTGATGAGGCTGATGAGCATCAGGGTAGGAGATGTTTTCAGGGAGCCTGCCGCCCAGCTCTTCGCTGAAGGGGTGAGATCAGGTCTCCAGCAGGCACTCCTTACCTATCAAGGCCAAACCGTACATATCTGTATCGATAATTAGATCTGCGGTCCGTTGTGGCTACAATTAGCTGTTGGACAACACCACGGCAGTGTATCAAATATACTGTCGAGCAACGGTGTCCTGGCTGTTTCACATGTCGTGACGTACATGTACGAAGATTAAATGTAAGCATGTCGAAAGAGAAACAACGGACCATCGTCCGTATAACCTATATCATGTTGTTATTGAACGATAGATGAATCACTAGTTTTGAAGAATGACGAGGTGGAGATATGCGAGAACTGTTTTGTAGAACACATTGTACTTCCACATGATTTTAAAGCTAGTGCAAGATTGGTTCATAGTTTATTCAATTGATGCAGCATAGCTTATGCTGCATCGTATGGATACGTATCCGGCGGTAAGTTTCTATGCAATCGGTCCGTAGAAGCTGAAACGTCCGTTGGGGTCGTATTTCGTCTTCAGAGACTTGAGACGGTCCTGGCGCCACTGCTCACTACCGTACCACCCTTTTGGTGATTCATTTCCGAATGCATAGTTGATGTAGGCGCGCTGTTCGGGATTTCCACTTCCCTCGTGGATGATGTCGCGAAGCTGGTTGCCCAGCGCGGCAGCCTGCTGGTCAAGGTCTGCACCACCAGCGGTGTAATGTATGAGAGGGGACAAAAGGAGGTTAGCGTCACGGTGGGCAAAGGCTGTCGAGTCGCTATTGATAGCTTTGACGCCCTCATTCGAATATCCTTCGAGCAAGAAGATAGAGTTATTGAAGACTGAATCGCCCCTGATAGAGGATGCAAAGAGATCGTATGCCTTGCGTAGAGACTCAACGTTGTATGATTCAACATAGAGGGGAAAACGGGGGTTGTTGAAACCTTGGCCTTGGCAGGAAGAGGAGTTAAGGTCAATGTTAGTCCATGTTGCGAGGTCGAGATAGGTTCCGGACTCAGAAGTTGACGAGATGGGGCCAATGTCGTGAAAAGGTTGAGTGTAGGCGGGGTCGACTGTAGTAACACCCTCTTGAATGATCCAGAACAAAACGATAGGCTTAGAAACAAAGTTAACTCTGTTTTTGAATGCTTTCAGATGGAAAGTGGGCTTACGTTCTCTGGATCAGCACCAGGGTTGTTGAGCCAGTACGACCAGTTAATAACCTCAGCCGCTTGGGTACCGTTCTTGAGGAGGTGCTCGTTGGCAGCTTGGTAAACTGTTTCAACCTTTTCGCCGCTGAATATAAAAGTCTGGATCGTCCAGTCACGGTGCTCGATGTCATAAATCTTGACATCAACCGATGTGACGATCCCGAAGTTGTGACCCGCGCCCTTGACGGCCCACCAGAGGTCCGACGTCTCGTTAATGGTCTGCAGGGTTCCATCGGCAAGCACAATGTTCATCGAAACGAACTGATCAGTAGCAAGGCCGTGATGGCCTTGTAGCCATCCGTGACCACCCCCCAGAGCAGGACCCAGGAGGCTGACGCATTCACATGTTCCTGTTACTGTAGCATTTTTTTAATACCACCGAACCTATTGGGTGACGAAGGAATGCATCGCAACTTACCAGTCTGCTTTCCAGCTTCCCAAAGTGTGTCAGTGACAATTTTGGACCTAGTGCCGCCGCCAATCTTTGCGGTCTTGCCATCCTCAGCGATTTCAACACCGCTCAGCTGGTTAATGTAGATTTCGATCCCGCTGTCCATCTTCCCAAGCGTCGTGATGGCTCCATGCATGCCATTGATTGCTAGGAAAGGAACACTCTTCTCGTTGGCGAATTTGACCTAGACGATGATCCTTGATCAGCAGGTGGCCGAACATAAGCCGCGAAAACCAGGTGTCTAGGAAATGATTGCTGCAATCATGTGCTTACAGTTTCGGCAACGTCATTCTCGGTGCCGGGAACGACAACGAGGTTAGGCTTCGGTGGATTCAGGTTGGACCACCGGAGTGAGGCCTCGATGAACTCGGGGGTACCAGGCTCGTAAATCTTGGCGGTAGACGAGAGCCTTTCACCAAGTTCGGCCGTGTCCCTGCGACAGATACCACCAAGAAGTTGACGGGTGACGGGGACGTTGAGGGATGCCGCAGTCATCGCCCAAGCAGCTACGGCTACGAGGGCCTTCATCTTAAGTCGATGCATATGTGCGGAGAAGGGCAGATGGGAACAATGGGCGGATTGCAAGAAGATGAGCCTTCACCACACAAGGATGACTGTTACACCAATTACCAATTTGCCACCCAGGTCTCTTCGCAAAAGATTGGAGGAAATGTGACGATATCAATAGGACAGACCCCCTGATGAGCGTTGCTGGCACCATGTGCTTTGATAACCAGCACCACAGCAATCCTTATATAGTATTTCATTCAGTGGTGCAAGAAGCATGAGGACGAGCCGAGTTTTCCAGACACAACGTTGACCGATCTTCAATTTCGGCTCTTTGCCAGGGGGCGCCCCCGCCATGGGGTTGTAATGCAGTCGGCACCGCTCTTTTGTGTCACCGAACCAGCTCCGATAGATCAAAGTAGGAAAGTCGCCTCCCAACCCTGCTCGATATGCGCGACCCATTGGCAATGGTCTGAGTACCCCGGAGCACCGGAGCAACCTATCCCAAGTTTAGCCAAGTCCTCCACCTCCCGAGAGGGGCATTGATCTGCATATAACCATGCAGCGGAAGCTTGCGAGCTTCGGACTTATTCGAGCTGTTCTCTTCACTTGCCCACATGGGCGTCTCTGACCCTCATATTTTGGGCCAATTGAATAACCACATTGGCCAAGCTGCCAATTGCCACCAGCATCGAAGCGGGCGCCTTTGAGAGACAGCGTCGATTCAAGTAGGGCACGTCGTCCCATTCAGGTCCACTGACTAAAGTTCCTGCGGCCCGTATCCCAGGATACTGTCCGATAGACTACCTTATCCAATGTTTCAACAGTTGCTCAACTTCCCACGAAATACCTAGTGCTAAGCGGGCGAGTCAAGGATACATCTCCGACCGCTACCCCAATGGCACCATTGGAAATACGGGTCTGGAGCCTTCAAGCTATATGCTTGAAGATGTCCCTCCAGTTATTTCCCCTCGTTCCCTCTGGTACCTAGTCTCCACGAGCTTAACGCACCTTCAATGGGCCACCGCGAAACGTAATGTCTGCCTTTCAATGCCCATGAGTGCACTGCCACTGTCCAAGGACGTAAACATAGCATGCACGACCAGTGACTTGACCACTTTGCTGCGAGCTTGTGCCTCACGAACGGATATTCTGGAAGCTTCGTGTCTCGGGTCGTTCGGACTTGCCATCTACTTGATTGACCCAACTTTCCTCGCCGTATTTTTGTAATCTTTACATGTTTGCTTGGGCGTTGACTACATACCAACTCGTCACAGGGTTAACTAATCCCCCTCACATGCAAGTCAACCCTACATCCGAATCATCCGAATCATCCGAAGATACTACATCCTGTTAAAGTATATAAACACTGAGATAACAATCCTTGTTTAATTACTTGCGCAATGTGCTAATGTTAAAAGGAAGGCGGCCGCACGGGCTGTATAGGTCGATTGGTTAGCTACAGGGTACCTAAACTCCCGGAGCGAAGTGACCGCTCGGCGGCCGTTTAGCCTCCGAGCTCCGAGCGACGAAGTCTACTACAAGCAACGAAGTCTGTGTTAAAGTGTAGGTAGCTAAGCTTTTTAATTAAGGATATAGTAGGGGTCGACTATATATATTCCCTCATATGTACGTATTTTTAAATACGAAGTAAACTATTACTCTGTAGTAGAAACTTAGAAATAAGGTTATCTCTTTATAGTAGAATTGCTGTAAACTCCTAGTCTCCTATTGATCCAATCTACCTAGAAAGCAAAGTATATTCTCTAACAATTCCGTCGCTATTTACCATGTATTGAAATCATATTATTTCACCACATTTAAGAATTACCTTCCCTTTATCAGAAGGAAGTGTGCTAGACACCGAGGAACCTATCCGTATCCGCTTTCAGATCCTTTAGGACCTGGACCATCTGCGTATTCTCTGCTGAGGGACAAGGATCAGCCCATTCTTTTTCACCCTAAACTCGAAGATTGACGGCGCAGGTCGCC
This sequence comes from Colletotrichum zoysiae, assembly GCA_030867305.1. NCBI lineage: Eukaryota > Fungi > Ascomycota > Sordariomycetes > Glomerellales > Glomerellaceae > Colletotrichum > Colletotrichum zoysiae. The sequence continues at coordinate 19,158 of MU843119.1, read as the reverse complement.
TACAACTTGAAGTGGCATGAAGACCAGTAAAGTAACAAGATTAAGGGAGAATCACCCTCAGCTTGCTTGAGAACACGCGATTTTGAACTGAATATTGTGGAATGCCAGAGAAGTTATACAACAGTTCTGGATGGAGCGGGATGGAGACCCGAAGACTGAAATGCAAGGAGTTTTAGATCTTACAGCCGGGTCTTGACTGGTTCTCCTGTCCCCCCGACACAGTTTTTGTTTGGCGCTGTCAAGCTTCAGAGACATGCAGTTTGATGTTGCATGGGTTCCTCACGACCAAATATCAGGATGATTTTGCTGGTGGCGAGACGCAAAGCTCTCCCTCCAGATGTTACACTTAACACGAAACTCGCTTCTTTCTAACTCATCACATTTATTCCTGCTTCTGTACTTTGGAGAATGTTTCTTTAGGTCTCGTGCACTCGTGCTGGCCGTTAAACCTTAGTTTGAAGATCTGTATCTTTGTGCCCGTATGGTCGTCATTTGGATCTGGATGGAACTTGCACAACTTGTGTCGATGGATAAATCAGGAGATCGACTATTCTATATATTCTGGACGGTCTTACGCAACTCGCTTGTTGTAATTCCCTACTCCCTCGGCATCAGACAGACAGAGCTTTCATAAGTTAAGTTATCGCACTATTCTTGGCATTGAGATGATCATTATGAATCGCAGCTGAAACTGGCACGGTGCTTCAATCCGATCTCGATTTTACCTGTTATTATATATCTTAACAATTGTGCCCCTTACTCGGTCTTCGGCGCGATAATTGTGATTCTCCTGTCTTCATGATGGTACGGTCTGTGTATTACATGAGACTCTCCCAACTTGAAATTTCATCCATAACCCACGTAGAAACCCGCGCCTATGGTCAATCCGAAGATGCCTGCAAGGCCAAAGCCACTGATCACAAGTATTACTATCATGTAGTTATAACTATCAGAACATATGTTCCCTGAAACCTTTTTATGGCCTTGACGGTATAGGCACCAGGTTAATCTTGTTTCTCAGATACGGACGTATGTATGTCTCCGAAACGCCACTTCTTCCGTGCGGAATAGGCCTTCGGGTTGCGCCTCTGCCTTTGATCGACTGATCGCTTAGTTTCTCCCATTTTCAATCCTATCATAGACGGCCAGGTACGAACACGTTGGCTCAACAGGCGTCTTGTTTCGAAAAGGAGGAACCACGAGTACAGTGTTTTGGGATTGGTAACTGTAGTTGTCATCAGAGACAGGAGCAGAGAGTTGACCGTCCCGAGCAGTACGTTCTTTGCTATCTCCCGCCGCATATGCGGATGTTGCACTCTTATGATCGAGCATAAACTAATGAAAAAGCCTTCTGTTCGCAGCATGAATTGGCTCCCATCGGAGATTTCGTATTGATCAGGATCACCTGGAATTTCATGCGCACTTGGCGTTGATCAGAAGGCCTGCGAGATGAGCTCCAGCTGGCCACGCTGCAGGTTTTGACAAAATTATTTATGATTTTGTATGAGATCGCTTATGCTACTCTTGAAATTAATCAGAGCGGTTTCTCGATCTCCCAAGCTGTTCTCAAGTTTAGACTTCGATGAAGCCAGCTCCGACTTCACCTCTTGACTCGCGATTGAAGCCCAAGGTGTATGATCCTATGATCGAACCATCCTGCTGCCAGAAATAGAAGAGTGAAGAAATGCTGGGGAAAGTTGAGTGGGCGGGCTGCAGGCCTGCTCGTAGTCGAACACGGCACTCTGAAACTAGCCCCCTTGCTGGTTCTGGCCAGAGTAAGAGGGCATAGTCTCAATGATACAGAAAATGATACCTCTAAACCAAGGTCAAGGTCACTTTTCCACAGGTCTTGGTATATACATGTATCTATCATGGCGGGATTGCTTCGTCTTCGTCCATTCAACTTGTTGAACGGGGAACTGCCACGCCCTTCTCACAGCCTACAAGGAGCTAAGATATAATGGTGCTGACGCAGGGAAATCTTCGTCGATTGACATAGTTCCCGCTCACCGCCGGTGTCTAAAAGTCTTACAGCGTGCCCAAGCATCGGATATTTGTACGGAACAGGAATAATGACCCGTAACAAAAATACATTTCGGCTTTTTTTTCTCGGCGCAAAACCATACGACCGTTAGCCTCACCTTTCGTAGACACAAGTACGGTTGGTAGTCAAGGGCCCTTGACTCTGTTGTGGTCTCGCTGCTGACCATTCGATTCAGGATGTAACTCTGTGAGCCAATCACTTCTGCGCACTGTGCTGGCGGGTTTATCAACGTATCTCGACTTACAGGGGAAGGCAGCGCCTGCATGGTTGACGACTGAAGTAAGGTATCTTTGCACAGACTAGTAAGGAAACACCGTCCTCTACCTTGACAACCTGTGAGGACGGAAAACACTTGATGTTGCCCTTGGGTATATAATTGACAGAGCCCGCTGCAACTTTGACGGACTTGTGGCCACTTCTACTGAATGATCAGCACCACATATACTGCGCATCACCACTCTTCTGCCGCTACTTTGACCAACACCGTATCAAATTTCCCTTTTTTTGTTGGGAATTGCCATCATACGCTAGCTGAGCGTGCCTCAATAATTTACTACGATACCAGGGGCTTGCACAGGCAACTTGGCCCCGCTTCAAGCCTTGTTGCTTTACCAGCTTTTTTGTAGCCCATGCCTTGCTACTCATTAGCTGCTTCCAAGTTTTGAAATCCTGAAACAGCCTGCATCATGGGCTCGAAGCGGCGTCGCGAGAACATCTCAGATGATGCGTAAGTGCTCTGTAGAACGTACATAGGCTTGGAGGGCTAACGATATCTCCATCTGCCAGCATCCTCGGAATAGATCTTGGAAGCACGAGCACGAGGGTTTGCCTATGGTGCCCAAAGAGAAAACAAGAGGATATCGACGTCCAAAACTCAGAGACCCCAGGAAATGTGTCGAAGGGAGACTTCCCTTCAGTCGGCTACCCGTTCGAGCCAGAAGGACCCGTCTATCTTGGTAGCGATTTCGATCCAAACCGTCGACCGATATCACTCAAGTACGCTTTTTATGCCCTTGCCGAGCCGGATAAGAAAGATGATATGCTCAAGCAGTATGTGATGGCCACTCCATTGACTTCACGGAGAGGAGATCAAGACTTCAGAGATAGATTGATGCGAGGACTTCGAGAGCTGTTCCTGGTCTTGCGGAAAGAGGTCGACACTACGTGTCGCGTGCAGAAACTCAAAATCAGTACCGTCGGTATCTCTATACCATCACAGTGGACAACAGATTTCGAAGATGTCTATCGAAGGATTATTGTCGATGTTTTTGAGCAGTCTCGGGATAATATTAGGTTCCACACGGAGACGGAGGCATTGGCTCATGTCTTACTTCGAAACCATCGCATTACCTTGCCCGAATGCGGCGACAACATGTATGAAGTCTATTTATTTCTGGACTTTGGTGGACACAATATGGTACGCTACTATGCTAGTACCCCTCCGAAGAAGTTCTCGCTAATCAGTACAGAACGGTTGCATATTTAACGTTGTTCATGGACAAGACCATGACGCAAGCTTTTACAGGATTGAGGAACCATTTGGTTGGTCCATGATTGTTCTGTACCGGATTATGGCAGTTTTCACTAATAGTTGCGCAGGGGCGGGTGGCGGGAGTGAGGAATGGTCATACCGTGTCGGCGAGGAATTCGCCAGGCGTTTCAGACAGCAGAGGAGACGAAGCATGAGACCCGAGGAGTGGAAAGCTTTCGCCGATCAATTCGACAACTGCAAATCAAAGATCAACCCGAACAACTTCAACGGACCCCTGAACATGGCCGGTTGGGACATCACCCTGGACTCTGCTTTTATCAGCAGATCTTTCGAGATATCTCACAAAAATGTGCTCGAAGAGGCGAAAGAGAATATCAAGATAGTGTCCCAAATCCGCGGGGTGACCCCTTATGTTATCGTATCGGGCGGTACAGCTAATCATAAAACGGTCCAAGACCGTCTGCGATCCATGTGCAAGGATCACGGGATTGGTGAGCCAAGCTTCACAAACAAGTGGTCCATCTCATACGCGTAAGTCAAGAGAAAGACCAGTCCACAATGCAGTGCTCTAATGCTATGCGCTTGGTACAGTTCTGGCAGAATTGCGAGAGGTGTTGCTTATGCAGCTGGAAGCCGTCTGACCTTCAATCAGTTCTTGGAAAGAGGGGCGGCATTCGGCATACAGAGAAGGCAGAATCCAACCCGAGGTAACGGGAATCCTGACGGAGAATGGGACAGTGTTGCGGAATTGCTGTTCAACAAGGTGAGTCTGCCACCCGAGCGGGCAAATATGCCTTGACACAAAAGGCCTAACATATTGCAGAGCGTCCAGACGGCCTTGGAAGTATCGGCCGGCTCAGGAAGGGACGAATTTAAGATTATATGTGATCCTTTCTTCGAGCCGGGAGAAACGCCCAACAAACTACACTTCGATCATTGCTACGACTTTCTTCTTCTCGGAAAACTGAGAAGGGGCGACTGGAAAATCACTTTTTCGGTGACTGGAAGCCAAGCTTCGCCATCGCTTGTGCTCGAAAGCAGCTTTGCATACAGCAGAATCAGCAAAAATGGCAAGGGAAGAGCTGTCAAGACTCTCAATGTGGGGCATTATACGACAAATCCACTACCGATGTCTTTTGATGGCGGCGCAAACTGCTATTTTGTAGATGACGAACATTTCGACAGCGACCAGTTTTGTCGACCATTGCCTACTCGATTAACGGAAGATGTTACAGAAGCTGAGTTTGAGACGCCCGATGACTCGGAAGGTGAAGACCATCAGAGCGGTTGTAGTGATTCAGAATTCGTCCCTGTTGTGGGCGAATATGCTTCATCGCCAAACGAAGTGGAAAACCGGATAACGAACAACGCTACAATTGCCCATCAACAAAATGCTGGGCTAGCAACCGAATTTCCAACAACACGATCTCGGCTCGTCCCTGACGAAAACTGCCAAGCTCCTGTGGCTGCGATGGGGCCGTCTATCCCGAACGCACAGCCGAATGAATTGCCAAGAAAAGAGGTCAACTCCCCGCGCTCGCGATATGCCAAGCGAGTTGAAGTTCATGGAGGACACCCCTTGATGACATCCAGGAGACCATTAGACACAGGTCAAGATACCCGGGAATTATCAACCGCGCCAGTGATAGCGGGACTTAGGAGTAAGCCTGTGAAAGGACTCAGAAAGAAAGTAGGCATTGAAGACTCAGGGTCGGACAGTTCAGTGAGCTGAAGCAGCGATTCGGAGTGTGAGAAAAGATTTAGGAGGTTGGATTGAGAATAGGTTCTTATATCATTGTCCCGCAAATTGAAACATTGTCACAGTTTGAGCTGTCAAATTTTGTCATGAATCTTATACGAATTGGAATTGCCCAGAAGGTGTCTTAAGAGTAAGCACACTGTAGCAGAAGCATAACCCGATCGCTTTCCCGGACTGTCACCTTTTCTTCCTGTGCTTGTTGCACTCGCAGGACCGGAGAAACCTGCCAATTACGAGCATACGGCGAAGGTACAAGGTACGGCAACCTTCACAAGGACAGTGTAACTATTCTCCCTGACACAGGGCATTATTGCTCATAACAAGGTGCTTTTCTAGGCAGAGAAGGACCTGTGCCGCCTTGGCAGCAGGGGTCATGGTGACTATTCGTTGTGGCCGCATCCGACTAGACCCAACCAACAACAACTTCTAACATGGCTTCATAGTAACAAGATGGGTCGAAGCCGCCTGTGACCACCCTCCATTTCACGGTCGGTCGTCAAAAGACGCCTAGCGTGGGAACACCTGGCTGCAGATCACGACTCACTGCAGTGAGGCAGCCCCAAATGCAATCACCCCCACCATGTCAGGGATACGGTCGCGGTGAAGGTAGGTGACAAGATGGCTTGTTGGTCGCCTTGCTGCCTTCAAGAGACACCCATGCGCACCGTACTTACCGCTTATTGTTTAGGGTCGCTGCCTAGTGACTGGGCAAATGAAGAGGAGGAGGGTTGGTCCTGGTCCGGCACAAGCACCTGCGTTCCCCGACCCCAAATGACTGTAGATCACAGCAGGCGATCACTTTTACAGAACCATGCTTGTTCATATATACCTAGAGTATCATATCTTTTCGTTTACACGGCTCTGAGAGGTCCCTTCTTAGGTATTGTACCTCTTTTCTCCCTCGTTATTACACCACCTAATACTGCGCTCAAGTATTCTACATGGCAGATCTTGACGATGCTTCGCATATAACCGGCTACACTCAAAGTGCCAGATCTGAAGACTGTTTTCGAGTTTCGATGCTAAATGAGACTTTGAGGTGCCGCTATACATAAGCCGATTTTTTTTTTTAAATTCAATTGTATTGCACATGATGTTTGGCTATGTGAACAAGCCTGTCGGATTATCTAGTTTCAATAAGCCCTGACTGGGACGACAACCTATGTAAGAGGAGGTATACAGCACGTGACCCGATCTCAGCCATAGTGAGGCTGGTGCTTAATCAGCGGAAGTGGCAGTTCCTTCGCCGTGTTAGCTGGGTAGAACGTCGAAGGTCTAGACCTTCGAGGACACCAAGCAAAGACGCGTCGGGGTAGTCCATCTGCGGCATGACGTCAAAATCCCCTGTCAATCCTCCAAATTCAAGGCAGTTTCCGTACAGCCTTCAAGTTCCGCAGCTCGTTCGACGCCCAGTCCCAGCAAACCATTCGTGTTAGCGCTGCGCCATTTCCAGAAACGGGGGGCTCGCATGTGCTTTTCGGGCGTTCCAGCAGGCATCCATCGCACCGAGCGACATCGCCTGAGGGGCTGGAATGCCGCGATCCGGTCGTTTGATTTGCTGCATGTCGCCGTGTCAACCTCTCAAAGCTTAAGCCAATTCTGGGAAACATGGCAGCGACGATGGCTTGCAGAATTGGCCAATGGCGTGGCAGTTTGTTCGCTACGGCAAATATGATAAGGGACTTGCCAACCATGAAAAGCGTCTGTTCCCTCGTACAACACGTCCTTTTGCTCACCCCGACTCCTGACCAAGCGCTGGTGGTTCACCTTTTTACCCCTCCGCAACCCCTCACCGTGATCTCCAGAGTATCCCCAAGCCATCTACCAAGCGCCCGTCGACCGCGACGACTCAATTGCCCGTCATGGGAGACCAGGAGCCGACCCCCGAGAACCACACCATGATGCAGGGCTTCGAGTGGTACGTCCCCGCCGACCAGAAGCACTGGGTGCGGCTGGAGAAGCACGTTCCGCAGCTCAAGCAGTTTGGAGTCGACAACATCTGGATCCCGCCAGCGTGAGCCTCCTCCGGTCGTCTCAGTGACACCGCGACCGGCCAGCTGACATGCAATTCTAGATGCAAGGGCTCGTCTAAGACAGGGAACGGCTATGATATCTACGATCTGTATGTCTTCCAGCACCCTCCAGCACACTCCAGCTCGAGCATCCAAGCTGACCTCAGTAGCTACGACCTGGGCGAGTTCGACCAAAAGGGCTCCGTTGGGACAAAATGGGGTACAAAGGAAGAGCTCCTGAAGCTCGCACATACCGCCAAGGACAACGGCGTTGGCATTTACTGGGACGCCGTCCTCAACCACAAGTTCGCAGCCGACCGCAAGGAGAAGTGTCTCGCTGCCGAGGTCGACCCCAACGACCGCACAAAGTTCGTCAGCGACAAGTACGAGATTGATGCCTGGGTCGGCTACGATTTCCCGGGCCGCAAAGGCAAGTATAGCGACATGAAGTACCACTGGTATCATTTCAGCGGTGTCGACTACAACGCCAGGAACGAGAAGACTGCCATCTACAAGATCATGGGCGATAAGGGTGACCAGCAGTGGGCCGACAGCGTCGACAACGAGAAGGGCAACTAGTAAGTTTTGGGCACTTTGCCATCTTTTGCTTTGAGTTTCTTACTGACGCTTTCGTGTTTTCAGCGATTTCTTGATGGGATCTGACCTCGACTACGACCACCCCGAAGTCGTAAACGACGTGCTGAACTGGGGCAAGTGGTTGGCCAAGGAGGTGCCCCTCCAGGGAATACGGTTTGACGCAATCAAGCACTATAGCGAGGACTTCTTGCGTCAGTTCATCACCGAGCTGGACAAGGAGTATGGCCAGGGGTGGTTCTTCGTGGGCGAGTTCTGGAAGGACAGTCTCGATGACATGTCCGAGTATCTGGCGCGGATGGGCAGGCGCTTCACCCTCTTCGACGCCCCCCTGGTCTACAACTTCAGCGAGATCAGTAAGGGCGACTCTGCCGATATGAGAAAGGTTTTCGATGGAACTCTTGTCCAAAAGGAGCCCATCAACGCTGTGGTATGTTTTCAAATTCCCAATCTCCTTCATACACTCTAACTATGGCAGACTTTGGTAATGAACCACGATACCCAACCTTACCAAGCGCTAGAAGCCCCCATTGAACCTTGGTTTAAGCCCCTGGCATACGCTCTTATCCTTCTCCGCACAGAGGGCTACCCCTGCGTGTGGTACGGTGACATCTACGGCATCAAGGGAGAGCACCCCTTCCCCCCATCGTGTGGCGGGGCTGTGCCCAAGATGACGCTTGCGAGGAAGCTCTATGCCTATGGCAAGCAGGCCGACTACTTCGACTACCCGACCTGCCTCGGCTGGGTCAGGTACGGAACTTGGGACCGTCCCTTCGGTTGTGCCGTCGTCTTGAGCAATGCCGGCCCCGGGTCGAAGCGCATGCACGTTGGTGAGATGCATGCCGGCGAGGTGTGGACCGATGTTCTCGGGTGGAATGACCGGGAGGTCACCATCGGAGATGACGGCTTTGGCGAGTTTGTCTGCTCAGGCACGTCCGTGAGCATTTTCGTCAGTCGAGAGGCGGACGGCAGGGACAAGTTCAACAAGGAATTGTGAGTGCCAATCGCTCCCCAAACGAGCGATTATCGACTAACCCAGTGTAGTGACTCCAATATCTACGAGGAGTAGGCGAGAAGCTACCTCTCACTCATCGTTGCAAGGTTCCATTGAGGCCGGCCCCGAAATGAAACAATCGCGTTCCGGACGTTGCCGAGCGGATGGCCATGCCTGTAGCAAAGCATTATACACGTAGACAGCAATGCAGCTATTCTCAATCATCACTGAAATGTACAAATACAAGCCCCGGCCCCAGTCCCTTATACGGGGTTCCGGAGAGAGCGACGGCCTACCAAACCGTCCTCTGTGATTGAACAAGACAAAGTCATTATCAGCATCATCATCAACATCGAGACCAGCAGAGAGATGGAGGTAGGCCCACGTTTCAACGACATATTATGCACAATCTCTTCTAGTGAGGGTTCCATCATGTGCCTCTTTTTACTTGAACCTTGCAATGCATCACCATTCTTGATAACAATGGAGCACAGAGCTTAGCACTAGCAGCATCTCATGCGCTGCTCAACTGGCTTCTGTCATTCCACTCTGAATTTCAACTTCTCTGAGACGTCTGTATTTTCAGTTCTTCCTCTGACTTAAATTTAGTTAGTTGAAGGAGGCTGTGTCAGAATTCAACTTGAATTTCATAGTAAGGCTGAGCGAACAGCCATCAGCCACAGAGAATTAGAGCATATGCAATATGTAACAACCGCATTGTTTTTCGTTGCCCGAGTCGTTTCCTTGCATGTAACTGCGCTACAAAGACACTTGAGTGACTTGGCATCTGCAGTCTGAAATACTCGCGGATAAGCTAGAAAGGACGACGATAGAGACGGAAGCCGAGGAATGGAAAGGACGAAAGGCTGCGTGGCAGAGAGACGAAAAAGGAGGGGCGTCTCCAGTTGCTTCCTTCCCTTTTCAGATTTTCAAGAACTTCACCTTTTCTTGGGTTTTCTTTTCTTTCCAACTTCTCCTCTTCCCAATTCCGCGTGCCCGTCTTCAAGCCTTGCCTTTCTCCCCACTGACAATCCTCACCTTTTGGGGTTCACTTCGAGAAACTTCAACTCTCTACTCGCACCACATCCCTTTTTCCATCGCCTTTATTCTTTTTGTTGTGCAGACTCCATTTCTTTACGCACGCAGCTCTTCTCATTGATAAAGCAATCAATACTTTAATACTCAATTGCCAATAATGGATTCCTACGATAATGACTCTCTTTTTGGCTCTCCGCTAACGACGCCAATGTGGCAGCCGACAGGTGGTGCTCCGAGAGACGATATTCCTCTTGTTCTACCCGGCATGGGGTTTAACCCGTCCTCAGTGACCAACCTGGCGACCTTCATGAGTTCCTCTACAACACAGGACCAGTCCGCTATGCCGACCTCGCTTCAAGACGCCCGTGAGGCTCCTGCACGAGCTTCAGACTTTGAAAGCATCTTCACATCCACCAGCGTTCACCCACTTGCCGATCAACAAGCTCCCCGAGAAACAAACCAGTCTAGGCCGTCTGCATACAGCGCGCAGACATTGGAAGCCTTCAGGAACACTACAAGCCCCATACGTCTGGTTCCAACTGTGCCTACTGGTACTCCATCTATACCTCTGCCTCTGCCAGCCGTCACATCCACTTGGCTTCCAAACCATAGCTCTTTTCAGCAAACCGGATATCTTGCTCCACCGACTACTGCTGCAGCCTTGCCGCACGGCTCCATTGCTGGCAACAACAATGCTACGGCGTCAGACAGAGCCGCTGAAAGAACCAAGTGGTGCTACAAGTGCAGGAAAGACAGGCCGCTATCAGACTACTTGCATATGACTCCGATGGGACAACATGTCATTCGGAACACATGCTTTGGCTGTAGGGAGAAGAAACGCATCTCAGCTGCACGTAGCAAGATCAAGAAGGAGGAGACTCAAGTCCCTAATCGGCTTCAGGCAAAGTATTCCCAGCAGCCGCAACATCTTCATAATCAGCAGCAGCATCAGCATGAGCAGCATCAGCAACACGACCAGCAACAGCAGCAAACCTCTGGAGGATTTGATGGCGTCGCTACGCAGACGAATCGATTGCCTACTCTCTCATTGATGACACCTGCATTCCCCAGTCTTTCCTTTGATAATTCATTAGCTGGTGCACAGCTGATTCGAGATCTCCAGGTACGCTTTCTAGCCATTGTCCTTCACGCTGTGCCACTGACTGGTTCACTTCAATAGATGTTTGAGTCGGACATGGCCGATGCTGCCAACCAAGTGTCTTCACAATTACCGTCACCCAGCTCCGTCTTACCACCTGATCCGACCTCGGAGTCGAGCACTTCACAAGACCAGCAGCAGCAAGAGACAAACAGCCACCCTCTTTTCATCCCTGTCCAAATTCTACCAACCACCCTGTCCGAGGCAGATATAGATCTGCTCATCAGCCAGGAGGCAGAGAAGTTCCGCCACGGCTGCCGGAATTGCAGTTGGCTGAAGAAACAGGATGCGGCAACTGTGAAGAAACTTTGGCGAAGACGGGTGTCGACGATTGTTCTTGGACTCGTTCAGGTACCCCCTCCCGACCCGCAGCCCAGGATTGGATTTGTGCACTCAGAGGGCTCGCATAACCTGCTGCCAGACCATGAGTATGGTTACCAGATCGAGAATTGAGTTGGAGATGTGGCCGTTATTCAAGCGAAGGAATGCGAGCGGCCGGGGGCAGCTTTGAAGACTAGGAGAGTCTCATTAGTTGGTTGGTAATTGGTACCACTCATTGGTTAGTCAAGGGTTGTATTAATATCGTACAGCGCTCTTTGCTTTTCGACTAGCGTCATTCACATATTCATAATACGCGTGCTGATATGCTGAGCTTTTCTCCCAGATTGGACGTCGCAGTCATGGCTTTTTGAAACATAACCTGGTAACTTTGCAGCAAAGTAAATGTATATGAAAAGGGGCAGAGATAAAAACAATCCGTTCTTACGCTACTTGCAGGTGGCGATGCATATCAATGACAACGCTACTATACATCTAGGCTATGGTTGCACGCCGGCAGCGTCCTTGAAATCCAACGAATTGACCTTGGTCACATAATTTAGTTAGGGAACAATCACAAAAAGCTGGCTTAAAAGTGACATGCAGAGATAACTTCAGCCATAGTGCTTGGGCCATTGTGAACCTGGAAGGCGGCAAACAAAGACGAGACTCTTCATCAAGAATTACGCAGACGCTTACGGCAAGCGTCATCTGGAATGCTCCCAATTGAGCGATGATTCATTCCAGCAACCCCTTAATGCTGCTCCTTTGCATGCGTCCTAAGAGATTTGCAGTTGGCCTGCTGCTTTCATGATGTCACCACTGATCCTATGCGTCAACAACGTCATTTCGAGTACATGCCCGTCCGTATGCGCCAAAGATGACGCACACAGACGTCCCCCGATCCTATAAGAATATCGGCCGGGAACCTCTGCAGGCCTCATCCCTCACCACACACGACAAAATGAACAGAATCGCCCTTAGACAGACACGAGTTTTCGCTGCTGCATCAGCGCCCAGAGTTAGGGCCATGTCTTCTCAGAACCCCATCCACGACGCCGCAAAGGCAGCAGGCCAGAAGAAGGACACCAGCCCTTCGAACCCCAGCGTCATCTCCTCCGAGGGCGCTATTGGCAAACAGTTCAACCCCGACGGTAATATTGGACAGATTGGTAAGGCCGAGTCGCACGAGGTTATCTCTCGTTCAGCAATTTGCTGACTCTCAATCAGGCGAGGCTGTCGGCGGTCCCTTTTCCAAGGATGGAGCGATCGGAAGCCAATTCGACGCTAGTAAGGATGGCATCGCCGGTACAGTAGAAAAGGCGGTCGATGGCCCTAGGAACCCGGCCAAGAAATAGATTCCAAGATGTGGGTGACTGCGGAATGAGCACTCACGCTTTGCAGCAAGGTTTTGGAATATCTGATCTCGCGCATTGTCAGACAGACGTGAGAGTTAAGCTGGGTCCAGGCGTCTTTAAGTGGAAGGTTTGCTGTAACGGTATAATAGTCCTTGATTAATTCAAGAAAGACGCCTTCTTACAGTAAATTACGATCAGAGCCAATGTTAGTGGCATCATGACCCTATCTTCTGAAGTGCATCGTCGGGAGGTTGTTATGTTATAGCACCAGATGTAATGGATAGAAAGCAGAGGAGGGCGAGGAGCATATAAATTCATTTTGAGAGAGCGTAGGTGAGCAAGGTCCTGGTGTAAGAGTAAACTAATGGCATAGGGCCCCAGTGCCAAGTTATTAAGTCTGGGGAGGAAATCCAATTCTCCGAGCATTAGAGAGGGGTGTATTTAGATTGAACCCAATATAGATATCTCCTTGTCTAAATTCCAGGCCCATCTATTAATACCGCCTAAAAGATCACTGTACGCTGATAAATGCCTTGCGTTCTTAGTGCAGGGTACTTCACAACACATGCGGAATTACCGATGTAACGTCATAAAGACCCGCCGTTTTTTAGTTTAATCCAGTAAAGAAGGGGTGAGCGGTAGCATCTGTGATATATCTTACTTCCCTCAGTCCAACTTTCTGAACTATAAATGTATATTCGGCAATATCACTCTCATTCGGTTCTGTTTGGCAGAGCGCACCTAGATAGATCGTATCATAAACGAAGAATATTCTGGGCATTACCTTAACCTCACCTTAATCCCCTCCACTCTACCCCACTACACCATAGGAAGTACCCCACATAGTAATGTGCAAGTAGGTTTTGTTGCGTTGACAATATGTTCGTATTCTCTTAATTTACAATCGGCCTTAGCTGGCTCTGGTATAGGGTAAGTTGAGTTTTTCACCGGGGGTAAGTTGAAGTGCCAACCGAGAGTATGCTCGTAAGGAGCCCGTTCTCAAAAAGACCCCATGGCCGTATTGAGGCCAACATCCTTTGTCACCTTCGCCCCAGTCTCTCCTTAACCATCTTGATCTCTCAGTCTTGATGGTCGCTTCTGGTGCCGTCGGACACCATGACCTCTCTCAAACTTCCACTTCTCTTGAGCTGTTTTCTCATCCTTCTAAGCGGCGCGTCATCCCGTAACGTAGAGGGTGCTATCCCTGGTCCCTTCGGTCGGGCGTCATCCGACAACGTAGAGGGTGACAGCCCTGGTCCCTTCGGTTGGATTGACCATGACAAAGTCAAGGCCCTCCCCCAGAATGCCTCCTCAGGCTTGGACGGCGAACTCGAGCTTCGATTCAACCCCGACCTCTATGTTCAGGAAGGATGCGAAATCTATCCCGCCGTCGACGCCGGCGGGAATCTCGGGTAAGCAGAGACCTCTTCTCCCCATTATTCCGGGCCGCCCCGTTTCGGTCAAAACTTGCTCACATGCCCATCAAGCGGCGGCTTGAGGCCAACGGGCCCTAGAAGAGGCGACTGCGATGCCAGGGGCAGCGGCCAGGTCTACGCTAGGCTTGGAACGAGCCATGAAAGAACAGGCATCATGTACAGCTACTACGTCCCCAAAGTGCGATGGGGCAAGCACAACGACGAGGGCCACCGCCACTACTGGGCCAGCATCGTCGTCTGGGTCGATCACCAGGGCTGCGACGCCGGGAACCTCACCCAATTCGTCCCCGTCGGCCTCTCCTATACATACGACCATACGACCTGGAGAAGAGACAGCACATCGGCGACCGCGTGGGCAGCCGGGAGCCCCAGGATGTCGATGCAAAACAACGCCATCGGCCCGTTGCTGTTGAGCGATGCATCCAACGCGGCGTTCCGAAGGACTCTCGTTGGCTGGGACTCCCTCCCGGCAGCGGCGCGGAAGGCGTTGAGCGATGTGAGATACGAGCATACGGAGGTGCCCATCACCGACGCCAACTTTGAGAAAAACATGGATGCGGCGTACCCTGAAAACGTCTATAAAAATCTGAAAGACGCGGGTTGCAACAGCACTGGTATTAATACAACCACTGGTATCAATACAACCACTGGTACTAACACGGCCACCGGTACTAACACGGCCACCGGTACTAACACGGCCACTGTTATTCATACAGCCACTGTTACCGTTATTCATACAGACACTGTCATTCATACAGACACTGTCGTTCATACAGACACTGTCATCAATACAGCTACTGTTACTGTTATTCATACAGATACTGTCATGAGTACATCCAAAGGTATTAATACAGCCACTGGTATTAATGCGGCCACGGCCAAGTCACCGAAGGCGGAGGCCACAGCGGCTGCAATTAACAATCAGTGAAGGTGATAAAAAGCATGGGGCAGAAGATGTGCGAAGGGCACCTGGTATGACTGAGGTTTCTATAATACAAATAGTTCAGTAATAACTATCCTGTTGACTTCTTCCGCCTGCAATGGCTAGGATTTCCAAGTGAGCCGTTAGCCCAAGGGCTGTTCAGTGTGTAGAATCTTAAAACTGAGCTATTAGAGCAGTATTAATTATCATATTGTCTAGTTGGTAGCTTAAAAGACGGAAGTGGTGATGCTGCGCGAAATGCGGGGGGCGAAGTAGTAGGAGACCCAAGAATTGTAGCTTCGGATATCGCTCTCTTGCACCATGTATGAGATTTATCACTGATGCGCTCCCCTAATTACCAAGCGCCTCATTCTCTCTTCTGAGAATGTAGGTAAGACGAGTATTATATATTCTGGCATCAAACTTCTAGTCTTTTTGTCTGGAAAATAAGCCTGCATGCCCGCTGGAATCACATGTTCCCAGACGGTGCAGTTGAATAAAGGCCCCAACTGGACCATTGCGTCGCATAAAGCACAACGAATGCGTTAAAAAGGGACTTCCAATGAATTATTCCTCTGTAAAAAGCTCGGCCCGGATCAAATCCACGGTCAGTTCGGTCTGGGCCAACCGTGATGGCTCACTCAGCAGGGCAGCGTCAAATGCAACAACATCTCGTACGCAGGCCTTGAGGTGGGGTCCTCACTAGAAGTCGTGTTGAAGGACGAGGCAGACAGGCAGAGCCTCTTTTAGCTGCTAAACTCCCTGTCTCAAGTGACGATAAATGCTCCTGCATTGACTTCTACTCCAAGGGATGCCTGATCGGCCACGGACCATCTTTCCGCGGTGGTTTATCATATGCATCGAGCCGCTTTGCTATATAAGCCTTCGCCTGAACTTTTGACTTTCGCACAGCCAGGGGGCCGCCGCGCCTCCTCGACGGCAACTGATATTTTAAGAACGTTGAGAGGCTGGGATTGTAGGTATTCTCATGAGCAGCACCCACATGGTGAAGACTGGTATTAACTCAACCTCTGCAACTCAAAACCCCCCGAGAAGAAACGGCGAGCAACCCGAAGAGTTCGGAACCCACCTGTGCCCCCTCGTCGACGGGCAGGCGAGCGAGGAAGTTTGCCCAATTACCGACAACAGCAGCGGCGCGTATAAGGCATCGAGACATCGCTCTCCACAGTTTACGCACGCAAGCCTACCCAGCCAGACCGTTGGCGACTTTGCTGGATAGAAATAATGTGAGGCAGGTCTTTGCCAAGAGGAGGCCGATCCATCCAGGGCGGAATAGATGCCGATCGGCAAGGCACCGCAGCCCGCGAACCAGCCCGCAGCCCTCAAGCGACTTCATATCCGAATGTCCCGCTCGTGCAGTAGGTACCACCCAGGAAAGCCACGCAGCCGATCGAGGCTGTGCATGAGAAACCGTGTTGCTCATCCAGTCAAGTCCTGTCTTGGCTGTATAGGCGGAATGCGTTATACACGCCGCATCCGGGCCAAGGAAAACAACAGTTGGGAGGGGGGACAGGTCCAATCGCCCCGACTCTGCCCTACCCCGCGGCATCCACATCGGAAGCCACACCTTGGTCAGGTTTCCCACACCGACTCTCAGGGCGATGATGGACAGCATGGGTCCGAAGAAGAGGGTGCCGAGAGAGGGGCACGAGGTGGACTCGGCGCCGGGAGACGGGATGGCATGGCGCCGCGCTGTACCATCCTGCGTGAGGCTGGCGTCGGTCGGATCCTACCAGCGTGCATAAGCTGTCTCGGCCTTTCCTATCCTACCGCCTAGTTCCCATGTCCGTCTGATGCTTCCCGCTCGTTTCTGTCCCCTCCCCCATTTAGTAAAAGCAAGTCTCTCGTCCCGCTTTCTGGATGACGAGCACCCTACATTTGCGCCGGGGTCGCATCTAAGGTAATGCCAGCCTATACACCCAGGAATGAAGCGAAGAGGCATCTGATACTAGTGCCCCCCCAAGGCACCGCCGGCCGGTAACGCTAGCATCGATCCTAGTCGACGGATTGTCTTGACATACGTCGCTCTCCATCCTTCGCGCACGTCGGGATCCCATGGTGACATGATGCCTGTCCCTTGTCAACTTTACCCGCCCTGGCAGGCTGTAGCTGTGCCTTTCTCCCTCGCCGTCTTTCCCTGGTCCGGTCCTCGCGCAACCCACACAGGCGCTCCTCGAATTCGAGATTCTGGGGGTCAAGACCGGCGTGATCTGCAGAGGAAATAAGCCTAGCTCTCGCTCCGCGTGTCTCCCTGTGAGCCACGGAGCTCGATGTCCATCATCTTCCCCTCGTCTGACTGTCTCCATTACCCCGAGCCAAGCGCTGTGGCTCCTTGTATCCGCCCCCCACCCTGGTGTTTACTTTGTGCCTAGAAACAAACAACAAAAGCAACACATAAAAGGTTCGTTTCCTCCATTCTACTCTCGCCAAGCAAGGCTGCGGCACGCCTTGCCTTCGCCCGGTCTGACACCCGGCGGCGGGATGACGCACAATGATGCGTGACAGGGAGTCAAATAGGGGGGGATACTCTCCAAATATGCCTTGCGATTTGGGATGAGCCAAGATGGGCTATGTTCGGCTCTAAAATTCCTCGTCTCCCAGATGAGGCTGCAATTGTCGTATCACGGTCGGGTATATGAGGTCTTGAAGCTCCCCCCCCCCCTCTCGTTCCGGGTTGCCCGTGGAGAGAGCTGCGGTTCCGTCGTTAAATCCATCTTTCGTCGTTTTTTAGAAAGGTATCAAATTACCGCCGTAGCTCAATTGACCTCTGCTTTTTGCCTCTGGTGCAGTGCGGCCATAGTCACATATTTCTTGTTGGTTTCTATTGTTCGAGACTGAGCTCCACGATGCAGCTCGCCTTGACGCTTCTGTCGCTCGCCGCCGGCGCTTCGGCCGTGCCGCTCAAGGGCATCGACCGCGCGACCATTCAGACCGAATATGACTTTATCATTGCTGGAGGTGCGTCTCACGTCGTCCCCACACTTTGTCGGATGCAGGAATACTGACGCAAAGGAACCCCCCTCTCCCAGGCGGCACCGCCGGTCTCGTGCTCGCGAACCGCCTCTCCGAGTCCGGCAAGCAGCGGGTCCTCGTCCTCGAAGCGGGGCCGAGCCCCGAGGTCGTCTCGGCCTACAAGCCGCCCGGCGGCAACCAGTTCCTCGGCGGCACCGCCATCGACTGGTCCTTCTACACCACCCCCCAGGAGCACCTCGACAACCGCATCCTCAGCTACCACCGCGGGAGGTGCCTCGGCGGCAGCAGCGTGACCAACGGCTTCTACTACGGCCGTGGCAGCGCCTCCGTGTATGACGACTGGGTCAAGATCGGCAACCCGGGATGGGGGTGGAGCGACGTCTACCCACTGTTCGTCAAGGTAAGATGCGCCTCCCTCCTCCTCTTCCATCTGTATTCTGTCCTCCCCCTCCCCTTTCCCTTCCCTTTCCCGCAAATCGACAATGGCACGACATTCCCGAACGAAAGCGGTTGGCTGAATTCGGATCCCAGGGCACGCACTTCAACCCCCCCGACAACCACGCCGCCAAGGGCTTCGACGTCTCGTACAAGACCCACGAGCCCTCGGCCTACGGCGACGGGCCCCTCCAGATCGGGTTCCAGGGGTACGTGCCGCCCTCGGGCGTCGGCTTCATCGAGGCCGCCGCCGACGCCCTGCGGGTCCCCGTCGTCAAGGACCACAACACGGGCAACGGCACGGGCGTCAAGCAGGGCACCGGGCACCTCGACGCCGGCTTCATGCGCAGCTCCAGCTACGACAGCTACCTCAGGCAGGCCCTCGGCCGCCCGAACCTCGACGTGCTGTACTCGGCGCCCGTCTGGAAGGTCAACTTCAACGCGTCCGGCGCGAGGCCCCGCGCCCAGGGCGTCGCCTTCATGGACCACCCCACGGGCGCCGTCTACGAGGTCAGGGCCAAGAAGGAGGTCGTCGTCAGCGCCGGCGCTTTCAACTCGCCTCAGCTGCTGATGGTTTCTGTAAGTTGCCCGCCGCCCCCCCCC
>MU843118.1:0-33695 GCA_030867305.1 Colletotrichum zoysiae | reverse complement strand
GGGGGGGGTTGGTTCCGATGTGAGTGGCCGCTAGGCAAAAAGATGGTGGTAGTGGTGATGATGATAGTGGTTTAGACGGAACGCGGGAAGGATTCGGTGCAAGTCCCTCGATCCGTGGACACATGCAAGTGATACTGCGTACAGTATGTATGTAGGTATGTATGTTCACGTTGTAGTGTAATTATGAGCCTCGAAGGCGGAAATCACGAGCTTTTCGACTTCGGAGGTACGTACCTGCGTAGCTCTCCATCCGATCCAATCCATCCCCCCACCCAATACCTTTAGCTCAGTACTCCGTAAGCTTGCTTCGCTGCGGTGAAGGGGCAGGGGCAGGGCTGGGCTGGGCCGACGCATGCACGTCGCGATGGCCGCGTACCTACGGCAAATGGAGCCTTTCTTTCTTTCTTTCTCTGTCTTCGCTCTCTCCTTCCTCTCCTGCTTCGTCGGTGAAGCCTTGGTGTACCTAGGTACTACCTACCTAGGCAAGGTACCTGCGTAATAAAGTAGGTAGGTAGGTAGGTAGGTGCCTACCCAAGGTACCTACCTACCGAGTTGGTGAGGCAGGAGGGAGGTACGTATCCCCGAAACAGGAAGCTTGTGCCTACGCCGCATGTCATTTGCTGCGCTGGCCATCCACAAACCCCCCAACGCGGCGGAACATGTCCACTCCACTCCATCCATCTGCCTGACCCCGGCCATCTTTTCACTCCTAAAATAAATAATAAATAAAAAAACACCAGACGGCACGGCCTTGATTGTGATGCGAACTCAATAAGCTCCGTCCCAAGTCTGCCTTCTACCTACCTACTTGCTCTTGCCCCCCTCTCTTGTGGAAGCGGTTGAAGCCGAACGCCTCTTCTTATTCCGAACATCTCTGCCCTTTCTTTAAGAGGAGCTTTGTTCCCACCCACCATCCCCTCTTCCCCCTCCATCCGCTGCCGTCCCCCCACCGCCCTTGTCATAAAAAATATATCCCACTCTTGCTTCTGACCTTACTTCCAGCTTTACATCACCCCCCCCCTCCCCCGCCGCCGTCGTCATTCCAGACTTATTTTGTCCCCGGTGCAACTCCTTAAACATGGGCGCCGCGACTTCCGACAGTGAGCATATAACCCCTCCATCCTCCCCTCTGCCGTTCCGGCGAGAGCCCGGTCACCTGGATGCAATTGACGTTGTCGTCGCAAACACGCGCGTCGCAATATGATGCGCCCGGGTCGAGGACCTTGGTTCCTCTGGAATCAAGCCGCGCCCGACTTTTCGACGGCATGCGATAGCTAACAACCAGTTCAATAGGGACGGCCGCCGCCGAATGCATCTCGGACGATGCCCTCATCCACCTCAAGTCCTACAAATACTCGGCCGTCGACAAGTCGCCCATCTCCAACTACATCCTCCGACCCTACGTGCGTAACCCTTCCGACAATCCCCCTCCCTCCCACTGCCTCTCGCTGCTGCCCTGCGCCCGCCGTCCGAGCGGCCTCGAGCTCGGCTTAGCTTAGCTTGATGCTTCCCCTCCAACGACTCTACTAACTAGACTCTCCGCAGTGGAATGCCGCTGTTGAGCTCCTGCCGCTCTGGCTGGCCCCGAACATGGTCACCCTCCTGGGCTTCTTCTTCATCCTCGGAAACATTGGTCTTCTGGTCGTCTTCATGCCCGACTTGGTCGGACCGGTACGTTGAAATACGACCTCTCGGCCAAGACGTGCAATTGCGTCATGAAGAGAATCTCTCGCTGATGCTGCTTTAGGGCCCCTCATGGCTGTACTTCAGCTTCGCTTTCGGCCTCTTCATGTACCAGACGATGGACAACCTCGACGGCAAGCAGGCGCGACGCACCGGCACATCGAGCGGGCTCGGCGAGCTCTTCGACCACGGCATTGACTCCCTGAACTGCACCCTGGCCAGTCTTCTCGAGACCGCCGCCATGGGACTCGGCACCTCCAAGTCTGGCGTCTTCACCGCCCTCGTGCCCTGCCTGCCCATGTTCTTCTCGACCTGGGAGACGTACCACACCCACACCTTGTACCTCGGCAGGATCAACGGCCCTACCGAGGGTATTCTGATCGCCTGCACCTTCATGGTCGTCTCTGGCATCTACGGCCCCGGCATCTGGACCGAGCCCATCATCAACATCCTCGGCGACAAGGCCGAGCAGCACCTCTTTGGCTTCCACTACCTGCTGGGCGACTACTCCATCCGTGACATGTGGATCGCCATGATTGTCTTCTCCCTCTTCGCGACGCACATCCCCTTTTGCGTCCTCCACGTCATCCAGGCCCGTCGTGCACGCGGCGAGCCCGTCGCCCCCGTCTTCTTGGAATGGACCCCCATGACCGTCTTCACCCTCGCTATCGGCGCCTGGGTCTATTCGCCATACTCGGCCATCCGCAGCGACAACCACCTCGTCCTGTTCTGCTTCATCATGGCCTTCGTCTTTGGTCGCTTGACCACCAAGATGATCCTCGCCCACCTAACGAAGCAGCCTTTCCCCTACTGGACCGTCATGCTCGTGCCCCTCGTCGGCGGAGCTGTCCTCGCCAACATCCCGCACCTCGGCTTCCCTGCCATCAGCGCCCAGTTCGAGCTGTACTACCTCTACGCTTACCTCGTCTTCTCCGGCGTTGTCTACTTCCGCTGGGCGTACTTGGTCATCACCAGCATCTGCAACTTCCTGGGCATCAATGCTCTTACCATTCCCAAGGAAAAGCAGCTGGCAAACAAGCAGGCAATCGCTGCTGCCAAGGCACCGCCTTTGACCAACGGCCTCATGAACGGGATGAAGAAGGACTAAATCTGCGGTCCGCAGAAGCGAGTCTCGAGGCTTTTTGGCCGACTGGGAGGAGTTTGACCCCCCCCCCCCCCGCGCAGAAACTGGATGGGGTACAGCGGGGTGATGATTTCGAAAAGACCTGTCGCAACGATTTCTTCACTGGAATGAATGGATTACAGCAAGCCTATGGGGTATGGCGGCTTCGAGAGGGAAATGGCGCTTTATTTTTGCATGGATGTCGGCGTTGCTGGAGGCTTATCCCACTTTCAACATGGCATGCACCTGACGATGGCGCTTTGTTTTGGCTGAGCACACACCATGCGATATCAGCATGGCTGGATTGACTTACAGATACACCACCACCACTACGATTACTACTACTCGCGAGGACGAAAGCAGTTCTTTGCATAATATACACGTTCAATTATCCGACTGGCATACTTGGAATTTTCGAGGTGGCTGTACTGTGTCTTCAACCCCCCGTTCAGACAAATTAAATTGCTTCGGGATCGGGTTATTGTGCAGTACGGAGTGGTCAAAATCTCGTGCCCAAGCTTCTGACCCTCGTCGCACGCTTGGAAAGCCCACCTCTTCGTCCAAGTCATGTCCGACACCTCTGCACTTGGCTGCTCTGTAGGCTGCTTGCTAGGCCTTTGTGAGAGCATCCAGTGTAGCATCTCAAACAGAGCGGCCTTATTGTTATTAATAAGTGCTGTGCCTAAAGACTATTATAGCTCTTATATGTAATGCCTGAGCAACTAAGCTTGCGCCTATATGTTACACTTATTACTAAGCGGCTTTTCCTTCTTGGTCAAAGCATTCGGACTGGTAGTCCTAGTTATCATGATACTTGGACGGTAAAGGCTGTTGTAGGTGGGCCTACTGCGCCAAGACACATCATCTTCAGGTGTAAGAATCCCGGTAACGAGGGGCCTAGGAGTAAATTAGCTGAAAGATGATGCGACCAAGACTCTATATATTTGGAGAGACAGATCGTAGGATGTGGCTCTTGGACTTCAGACTTGGCAAGCGACTGCTTACACGTTATCAAGAAGACAGGGCAGTTGGGAAAGGAGGTTACCCACACGAGGGGCATATGAGAGAGCTTTTTTAGATGACCAGAGCAGGGTGGGGGGGGATGCAACGTACCTCATTCGTATTATAAGAAAAGGGAAGCTACACGCAGAGGGGTAAATCGACTGGGCCTTAAAGAATGGCCTGATCTCACTTGAGCTAAGAAACCCTAATAAACTTTATATGTGGTTGCAGTCCAGAATGCGACAACAAATAAGCGTCCCTCCGCAAGTTCCCAGTCGAAACGTTGGGCAAACGTTTTCCGGTTGATACGTCTAGTCTAGACAATCGTCAGTTCACCCTAGTTTAAACAATTATCGTTTACTTTCACCCAGGACATCAACGTTGAAACCCGACAGTGACGTTTTTTTTTTCTTGTTTCGGAATATAGTTTGACTGAGGATATTTTCCAGTAAATGGACGCCCGTGACACACTTTGCCTTTTTGAGCCGCGCCGGACACCGTTCAGGCAAAGAGGTGGTCAATGGTACCGGCCTTTCTACAATAGCATGCCGCCGTGTTTCCCACAATCGCCCCGTCCAGAACCGCTTCAGACGTACTGAAGCGTTCGACAGAGCTGCGGCTTGCAACAGGGCCTCGCTGCCTCTTGAAATCTTTGATCTTGACAACAGAATCGAATAGCAGCTCTTGGGATGCCGGCGTCAAGGACGCCGCTGCCGAGGCGATATATCCTAGAAACGGCAGATGTAGAGAGACGAGGAATCGAAGACTGCTTCGAGCCTGCGATTCCTGGTTTCTTGGAGATTAGAGCTATACACTCCACGCTCTGTCATGCGCCTGCCCGCGGCAAATGAGGTCACAGTGCTGCTTCGGAATGAACACATCACGTCTCCGTTGGCTCACGTCACCAACGCAACGACTTGTTATTCGCCTCTTCGTACCAGACACTTGCGTCAGATGGCCGATGGGCAAACCTAAAATGAGCCGTCGATCCCGTGTGATGTTTGACTAGGTAGGCAGGATGAGCCCTGGAGAGCAAAACCAGATGTGCTATCTGCTGGCTGTCCCGGACACGAGCGGCCGAAATCTCTACGAGTCTAACTACCATAGCGGCGCCGAGGATTACAAATGGTTGCTGGCGGGCTTGCGAGCGGACTCCGAGTCGCGCCGAGGGGTCAGGAGCTGAGAACACACACAAGTCTGCCCTGGCAAACTGGATGGGTGTTTCTTGTCCCACCCAGTGTTATTCATATATGCAATACAGTCCACACGCCAACGACACAAGTCTCATGTTGGCTTCTGAATACAAGGTTAGCCCCAGAGTGGCAACATCCGTTGATCGCCGATGCCAGCTAAGCCGACAAGTACGGTGTAAGTGAACGAATGCCATGCTTAACAGGGCGGAGTGAACAATTGATATACCTGAGAACTGCCAGCTTGATCAAGCATGCCTTATTGGGTTGCATTGTCTACGGCGCGTATCGAGTCGGTTTTTTCGTTTTTGTTTTGTTACCTAGGGCCTACGGGTAGTGTGTGTGCAGTGTAAAGTGCCATTGACCAACGCCCTTATAGAAAATCGGGGGAGGTAGGGTGCGGCCCGCGGTCTGCGCGCCCAGAAAGGGAGAAGCAACCAAACTTTTGGTCTTCTTTTTTGCTGGATACAAGCTGGATACAAGCTGGATATAGATGGTGGGAGGTTTGGACTTCTCAGTAAATCTCACGGGTCGACGGTGTCCGCTCGGAGCACACGAACTTCCCGAAAGCCCGGCACTTGGGGCCGCCCCACACCCCGGGGGGATGCCGGTAACCACTGGACCCACAATGGCCACTTGCACGCTGGCTGCGGACAAGGGCAAAGTGCGTGCCAGCATTTCGTCATTCAGACCCGGCTCAATAAATGCATTTCGAGGCTGATTTCTAGGGGTTTTTGGCAAATTTGGCCCCGCGGATGACCCGGGGCTCTGGAACGAATCGGACGGTCGGGTTCTGAGATGGACACCCTGTGTCTTATCGGCCGTGGACCCCCGGGAAGCAAGACGCTCCGTGGACCTCCTGATAAATGTCGACCAGCCCATATGGACATTATAAGTTTCGTCTATCCAAAGGAAAACTACTGGTTATTCCGCATTGAATCTCTATTTCACTGTCAAGGACACACTCTTATTTCCCTCCTTCTCCATCTGACCGAGGTCTTGTTGTGACGGTTGCTTCGACGACTCGAGTAAAGAACTGGTTGGTGCTGATCGGTGAGAATTGGACTACAGCTTATAAAGAATGAGTTCTGGGTTCTGACAGCTTTTCCTCGAACGCAGGCTAGCAAGACATACTTGCAACCGCTCCATCAGCCAGCATTTTTCTCCGGTTGGTTGCATTTCTTCCGCCGGCAGACGACATGTCTGTGCCAGACAACGCGGACGCAACCGCCCGCACCACTGGCACGCCATCTACCAAAGGTAGCCAAAGGACTTTTGTGGATTACGACCCGATGTTTTCCCCAAACGAAGAAGCGGACAAGGCCGCGCAGGGCTTGGAGAGCAGCCCCATGTACGGCAGAGATGCCGATGCTTCTGCATCGACGACTGACGAAGATGGAAACGATACGGAGCTGGACCGCCGCCAATCTATTGTGCAAGAGCTGGCTCGAGAATACACCCGCCACTCCGCTGTCAATATCAACGGCAACAACATGGCCCTTTTCGGCAGCGAGGACCCCGATTCTCCCCTCAATCCCCACGGGAAGAATTTCAGCGCTCGCAAATGGGCAAAGACTATCGCGAACGTCACGAACCAGCACGGTTCCGGGTACCGAACTGCCGGGTTCGCCTTCCAGAACTTGAACGTCTTCGGGTACGGCAATGAGACGGACTACCAGAAGGACGTTGGGAACGTGTGGTTCGAGCTGCCCGGTCTCGTTCGCAAGCTGACCTCGAAGACGGGTGGTCAGCGCCGAATTGATATCCTCAGGGACTTCAACGGTGTTGTCGAGGCAGGAGAGATGCTCGTGGTTCTCGGGCCTCCTGGTTCTGGCTGCTCTACCTTCCTCAAGACCATTGCCGGCGAGACGAATGGCATCTACACCGACGAACGTGCATACTTCAACTACCAGGGTCTTTCGGCAGCGGAGCTTCACAAGTACCATTCCGGAGACGCGATATACACCGCCGAAGTCGATGTCCACTACCCTCAGCTTTCCGTGGGAGACACCCTTACGTTTGCTTCCCGAGCGCGCTGCCCCCGGACCCTCCCACCCGGCGTCACAGCCGACCAGTACTGCGACCACCTTCGCGACGTTGTTATGGCCATGTACGGAATCAGCCACACAGTCAACACCCGCGTAGGCAACGAATATATTCGTGGTGTCTCTGGAGGAGAGAGGAAGCGCGTGACTATCGCAGAAGCCACCCTTTCCAACGCTCCGTTGCAGTGCTGGGACAACTCCACTAGAGGTCTTGATTCGGCCAACGCTGTCGAGTTTTGCAAGACTCTGCGTTTGCAGTCAGAGCTGTTTGGACAGACGTGCGCCGTCTCCATTTACCAAGCACCCCAAAGCGCGTATGACTTGTTTGACAAGGTTCTCGTCATCTATGAAGGGCGGCAAATATTCTTCGGCCGCACAACAGACGCCAGACAGTACTTCATCAACCTCGGGTTCGAATGCCCGTCTCGCCAGACTACCCCCGACTTCCTCACCTCAATGACCGCAGCTGCCGAGCGTGTCGTTCGTCCAGGGTGGGAATCCCGCGTTCCCAGAACCCCCGACGAGTTTGCCGCTTGCTGGAACGCCAGCCGTGAGTGCCAGGCCCTTAAGGAGCAAATCGAGCAGTACAAATCGGCGCATCCTCTTGACGGGCCAGACGCCGACGTCTTCAGGAACCAGAAGCAGTCGGTCCAGGCCAAGAACCAACGCCTCAAGTCTCCCTTCATTCTTTCGTACGGCCAGCAGGTCAGACTGTGCCTCTGGCGCGGCTTTAAGCTTCTCAAGGGCGATCCTAGTCTGACTGTCTTTTCGCTCATCACCAACGTCGGCCAAGCGCTCATTATATCATCCTTATTTTACAATCTCCCGGAAACCACTGCAGCCTTTTACAATCGCTCGGCGGTCATCTTCGTCTCCATTCTCATCAATGCTTTCGCCAGCGCTCTCGAGATTCTCCTCCAGTACGCCCAACGACCCATCGTTGAGAAACAGCGACGTTATGCTTTCTATCACTCATCGGCCGAGGCCTTGTCTTCAGTTTTGGTGGACATGCCGTACAAGATTGTGAACACCATATGTTTCGAC
This sequence comes from Colletotrichum zoysiae, assembly GCA_030867305.1. Classification (NCBI taxonomy): domain Eukaryota; kingdom Fungi; phylum Ascomycota; class Sordariomycetes; order Glomerellales; family Glomerellaceae; genus Colletotrichum; species Colletotrichum zoysiae. Next base: position 25,608 of record MU843118.1, on the reverse strand, counting down.
CTGGTCATCTACTTCATGACAAATCTGAACAGGCATCCTGGTAATTTCTTCTACTTCCTCCTTACTACTTTCCTTATGGTGCTCGCCATGTCCGGTCTATTCAGATCGATGTAAGTTTCCCCATCTTCATGCCTACAAGTGATACCCACTGACGCCATGTAGCGCCTCCTTGTCTCGCACTCTGTCTCAGGCCATGGTGCCGGCCTCGATTTTAATTCTAGCTCTGGTCATTTTCACTGGTTTCGTCATCCCCGTTGACTACATGCTCGGATGGTGTCGGTGGATCAACTACCTCGACCCTGTTGCCTATGGGTTTGAAGCAGTGAGTTGGCACATCCCAAAGTCGTTTGAGCAACAACTCACCGCCGTCTCTTCAGCTTATGATCAACGAGTTCCACGGCCGCGAATACCAATGTGGTACCTTCATTCCCAGCCCTGGGGTGGCCGGCTACGAGAACACCAGTTTGGCCAACCGAGCCTGCTCTACCGTCGGCGCTGTTGCTGGACGACCTACCGTTAACGGTGACAGGTACATCAACTTGCAGTACAAGTACTTTCACTCTCACAAGTGGCGCAACATCGGCATTCTCATCGCTTTTGCTATTGCTCTCCACATGTTGTACTTTTTGGCCACCGAGTACATAGCGGCCAAGAAGTCCAAGGGAGAGGTTCTCGTCTTTCGCAGAGGTGTCTCTGCCCCTACCCGGTCCAAGGACGATCCTGAAGCCTCCATGTCAGGCCCCACTACGATTGTCGAGAAGGGCGGAAGGGGTGCTTCGGCCAACGAAGGTGCTATTCAGGGCTCCACGAGTGTTTTCCACTGGAACAATGTTTGCTACGACGTCAAGATCAAGACCGAGACCAGGCGAATTCTGGACCATGTGGATGGCTGGGTGAAACCCGGCACGCTGACTGCGCTTATGGGTGTCTCTGGCGCCGGAAAGACGACCTTGCTCGATTGCCTCGCAGACCGGGTCTCGGTGGGCGTGCTCACAGGAGAAATGCTTGTCGATGGGAAGATCCGCGACGAATCTTTCCAGCGCAAAACCGGCTATGTTCAGCAGCAGGACCTCCATCTCGATACCAGCACCGTTCGCGAGGCGCTGGAGTTCAGTGCTTTGCTGCGGCAGCCCGCCACAACGCCAAAGGCAGAGAAGCTCGCATATGTGGACGAAGTCATCAAGCTTTTGGACATGCAAGACTACGCTGACGCCGTGGTGGGCGTACTTGGCGAGGGCCTTAATGTTGAGCAGCGGAAGCGCCTCACCATTGGCGTTGAGCTGGCTGCGAAACCACCTTTGCTGCTTTTCGTCGACGAACCGACCTCTGGCTTAGACTCTCAAACGTCCTGGGCTATTCTCGATCTCCTTGAAAAGCTCTCTAAGGCCGGCCAGTCTATCTTATGCACCATTCACCAACCGTCTGCTATGCTCTTTCAGCGTTTCGACCGCTTGCTGTTCCTGGCCAAGGGCGGTAGGACCGTGTACTTTGGCGATATCGGCGAAAACTCCAATGTGCTCACGTCCTATTTCGAACGGAACGGTGCACCCAAGTGCCCTCCTGGCGAGAATCCTGCTGAGTGGATGCTCAGTGCCATTGGTGCGGCCCCTGGCTCGACCACCGATGTTGATTGGCATCAAGCATGGAAGTCAAGCCCCGAGTACCAGGCCGTTCAGGACGAGCTCTCACGACTCAAGTCTCAGGGCGCCAGCGGCGAGAAGCGCTCGGATGAAGATGAGAAGCTGGCCCGTCGCGAGTTTGCCGCTTCTCTGTGGGACCAGTTCCTGATCGTCACCCGTCGAGTCTACCAGCAATACTGGCGCACGCCCTCTTATATCTACTCAAAGTTCATCCTTTGCTGTTCCGTTTCCCTCTTTATCGGTCTCGTCTTCCTCAACGCCCCTCTCAGCATCCAAGGCTTGCAGAACCAAATGTTCGCCATGTTCCAGATTCTCAGCATCTTTGGCCAGCTCGTACAACAGCAGTTGCCGCACTTTGTCACCCAACGCTCACTCTACGAGGTCCGCGAACGCCCCTCCAAGACGTACAGTTGGAAGGTGTTTATGCTTTCGCAAATCGTCACCGAGATCCCCTGGAACTCCCTCATGTCCGTTTTCATGTTCATCTGCGTCTACTATCCCGTCGGCCTGTATGATAACGGCGACCCGAGCCAGAAGAGCGAGCGCGCTGGCTTGATGTGGCTTCTGTTCTGGCAGTTCCTCGTATTCACCTGCACCTTTGCCCACGCCTGCATCGCCGTCGCTGATTCGGCTGAGATGGGCGGTAACCTGGCAAACGTCATGTTCTTGATGTGTTTGTTGTTCTGCGGCGTCTTGGCCCGCCCCGATGCCATGCCCGGCTTCTGGATCTTCATGTACAGGGTGTCGCCATTCACGTACCTGCTGTCGGCGATCTTGTCGACAGGTCTGGCGAATTCGAAGGTGACGTGCTCCTTTAACGAGTACGTCCACTTTAGCCCGCCGAACAACGAGACGTGCGGAAGTTACATGAGCGGCTACATGAACGCCATGGGAGGATATCTCCAGGACCCGACCGCCCGCACTGATTGTAGCTTCTGCACCCTCGACAGCACCAATACCTTCCTCACTTCCATCAGCTCCCACTTTGACCACAGGTGGCGCGACTTTGGTATCGGTATGGTTTATATTGTGTTTAACATCTTCGCCGCTTTGGGTCTTTATTGGTTGGTCCGCATGCCCAAGGGCAAGAAGAAGGCTTGAAGGCTTCGCGGGGGGTTCCCAACTTGAACCAGGGGGCAGGCAGCGCAAGAACTGCTTCGGAACAGCTTCTCTTCACTATCCGGAATTTTCTAGAAAGATTTTATTTTTCATTTTTCATTTTTCATAAGTTTAATGGCATCATAGAGGAACTCTATTGGGTTAGGATATATATAGCTAGAGGTCTCTCGCAGCGCCGATTATTTTGTATAAGTCAATACAAGCAAATGAGTAATAGCCCGCCCTAGCCTTATGACACCGAGAGATGTGAAACCTCAGGACGACCGTACCATACGTCAAAACGCTGTCACGCAACGCGATTTGCAAAAGCTTGAATGATGACGAATAACTATGCAGTCGGTCGTTCGCAACGTGGGCCTACGGAAGGCGGGTCGGCATCAATGACCTCATCGTGACTTTCCGATTTCCGAGATCCAGAATTTAAGCATCCGCCTGGTTGTATATAAACAGACGGTAATCTTGGCGGTTCTCATTCGTGGCCGTCGAAAATAATCAGAATTGTCCAACATGCCAGCTGTAAGTCGTCCCCAATCCGTGTTCTTCCCACCGACACACGTCCCTGACACCCCTCGCCCAGTCAACAGGACCCCCCGTCTACACGCTCGCAGAGGGCCGGCCCGTGCAAGACCCGGCCGCCTCGGTCATCCTCCGCGGGCCACAAGTTCGCGGCGGCGGGCTTGGACTGCTGCAGGACACCCAGCTCATCGAGACCTTGGCGCATTACCCGAGGGAGAGGATCCCGGAGCGGTGCGGACAGAGCCCATCTCCCTCTCCCCGTGAGGGGGAAAAAAAGACATTTTTTTTGGGCTGACTTGCTAGAGTAGAGTCGTCCACGCAAAAGCAGCTGGTGCCTGGGGCGAGTTCGAGTGCACTCAAGACATCACCAACTGGTGTTCGGCGGCCCTGTTCAGGGGGGTCGGCAAGAAGACGGAGGTCCTCGCCCGCATCTCCACGGTCGCGGGGGAGAGGGGCTCGGCGGACACGGTCCGCGACATCCGGGGTTTCGCTCTCAAGTTCAAAACCGAGGAGGGCAACTGGGACTTCGTCGGCAACGACCTCCCCGTCTTCTTCGTCCGCGACCCGGTCAAGTTCCCCTCGCTCAACAGGTCCCACAAGCGCCACCCGCAGACCGGCGTCGCGGACGCGAGCATGTTCTGGGACTTCCACAACAACAACCAGGAGGGCGCCCACGCGCTGATGCAGCTGTTCGGCGGCCGCGGCATCCCCGCGTCCCTCCGAAACGTCAACGGGTTCGGCAACCACACGTTCAAGTTCGGGAAGCCCGAAGACGGCACGTTCAAGTACGTCAAGATCCACTTCAAGCCCGTCGACGGCATCAAGACCCTTTCGGCGGAAGACGCCGCCCGGCTGGCCGGCGAGGACCCCGATTACCACGTCAAGGACATGTATAACGCCATCGAGCGGGGCGACTATCCCGCCTGGACGATGATGCTCCAGGTCATGGACCCCAAGGAGGCCGAGAGGTACAGGTGGAACATCTTCGACATCACCAAGACCTGGTCCCACAAGGACTACCCCCTGATCCCCGTCGGGAAGCTCACCTTGAAGAGGAACCCGGAGAACCACTTCCAGGACGTCGAACAAGCCGCCTTTTCGCCTTCGACGATGATCCCGGGCATCGCCCCGTCGGCGGACATCATGCTGCACGCCCGCATGTTCAGCTACCCCGACGCCGCCAGGTACCGCGTCGGGCCGAACTACCAGCAGCTGCCGTGCAACCGGGCGCTCAACGTCTATTCCCCGTACCAGAGGGACGGCCCGATGCGCGTGGACGGCAACTACGGGCCCGACCCCGATTACGGTAAGGCCACCTACCGCTTTGGCAACCCCCTCCATCTGCAACTGCAAACCAGGCTGACGCGCGTGGCCAGTTCGATCCTCGTTCCGCAAGATCAAGAGCGGCCCGGCAGATGTTGTCCACGAGGAGTGGGTCGGCAGAGTCCAAGCTTACACCTCCGACGTCACCGAGGAGGACTGGGAGCAGCCGCGGATTCTCTGGAAGATTTTCAAGGAGCAGGGCGAGGACAAGGTGCTGATCCGCAACCTCTCCATGCACATCAACAAGGCGGTGCCAGAAGTTCAAAAAGAGGCGATCAGTAAGTCGGCCCCCCCCATTACGTGATGTCGATCGCGGAAATGCGGCAGTCCTAACTCGGAATACCTTGCGGACAGAGTCATGGGCCAATGTGGACGCAGACCTCGGTGAGAGGCTCGAAAAGGCTTTGAGCAAGATGGGAGAGAACGTTGATCACAAGAAGGCACCGCCCAGTCAAACTGCCCTCCTGAGGCACAAAAAGTAAGGGCGGCCAGGTTTTGCAATCGTTTCTGATCGGATCGGGCGTGAGGGCACCGTAGGGTAAATGGATCTACGAGGACCTGCCGGTACCCTTTTCCGACTCACTGCGCCACGAATCGCCTTCGTGACCGTTTATAAGTACTGTCGCGGGACAACGAGAAGGGGGATGACTTGGTTGACCCACTCTTTGATTTATTGGAGGAACGGACGCATTAGATATAAGTGTAAAGAGTGATGTTACATGTATTAGATCTAGGGATAAAGACAGGTCCCAGCTTAACAGATTTACCGGACTAAACAGAAGAAAAAAACGATGACTAGAAGTCGGTAGAACCAGAGATCGACTCCCACTCATCTAGCAAAGCCAATGTGTCCTTGCACTTTGCGCGAACGCCGGCAAGACAGTCGGTGCCCAAGAGCAGCCTTCCGGGGATCTTCCGGCCCTCGGCAGCACCGGACTTGGTCATCACATCCACCACGGCGCGGGCTCCCTTGACCGGGTCGCCAGGCTGGTGGTTGTTGGCGATCTCGAGCAGCTTCTTGTACTCACCCGCTGCGCCGACGCTGTACGCGTCAACAACATGCTCGGCCGTGGTGCGGGCCCCGGCGTTGAGGAACCCGGTGCGGAAGTAGCCCGGCTCGACGGCGCAGACGTCAACGCCGAAGGGCTTCATCTCGTCGGCGAAGCCCTCGGTGAGGATGCTGACGGCGGCCTTGGTGGAGCAGTAGAGCGCGACGGCCGCGCCGCCGGCCCAACTGCCGACGCTTCCCATGTTGACGACGACACCGAAGCCCTGGGCGCGGAGGTGCGGGGCCGCGGCGCGGCAGACCTTGAGGGTGCCGAAGACGTTGGTGTTGTAGTGGTCAAAGACCTCCTGCGCGTTGGCCTCCTCGATGGCGCCGTCGAGGATGTAGCCGGCCGAGTTGACGACGTGGGTGACCTTGCCGTGCAGGGCAAAGGCCTTGTCCACCGTCTCCGTGACTGTGGCCTCGTCGGCGGTGACGTCGAGGGGCAGGATGTCGGCACCGGCAGAGGCGAGTTCGGAGAGCTTGGATGGGTTGCGAGCCGTGGCTATGACGCGGTGGCCGCGGGCGAGGGCATCTTTGGCAATGGCAAGACCGAAACCTGAGGAGGCACCGGTGATGAACCAAACAGGCGAGTCCATTGTGTATTGAGTGAAGTGGAGTTGGGGTTTCCTGTCAGTGATTTGATAATAGGAAGTGAAGTTTGGAGACAATTGGATGTCTCGATGTCAAGATGGATTGATTGCTGTGATGAAGAAGAAGATGATGGTCATGGCATTCTACCTACTCTTCAACGGGGATGAAAAGCCTGTCTTATACAGGGCATCTGTTAGAGGTCCTGAATCCTTCGGTCTAGGCGCTTCATGAGGACTTTTGCATGCATCTGCAAGCCAGATCCATATGGCATGTGTATTGGCTAAACCACCCGGCAATGGTACTTCTGTCCGCGATCCGGAATTATAGACCTAAAGTCCATGCTGCAGGAATCAATACTGTCCCAGAGCGAGGCATAGGATATTGCCAATCGTCGCAGGGCGTCTGCATCCTTGGTGGTGAAGAGATAGATGCTAACGCCGATGAACCGCCAGGGGTTGGACCGCACATCGGGGATAGGCGATGTGGTACAGCCGTAGGGGATAGAATGCCAAGGTCGGCGTCAGAGACGTTGTCCGTTGATTGGACGCCACCGGTCAAGCCTTGTTCGGCTTGAGAATACATAGGTATCCGTACACCCACCTCCCCAAATAAGCGATGCTGGGTGATGAGATCAAGTGTATGTATGTAACCAGGGAGGGCTAAAGTGAGTCGTCGTTTGAAGTCCGAAGAATGGCCATGGCGCTCTAAGGGCGTGGAACGGTGGATCTCTCTCCGCGAGTGGAGCCACAATCGGTGGATTTCCCTCCTCGATCGCTCCATGCTCGCTCCATGCCCCGACCACCCGGCGGGGGCGTCTTGGACCTGAGTCGCATGCATTGTTCTCCCCAGATGGTCGGCTGAACACACCCTCCCTTCCGTCAACATGGCTGCCGCAACTTGAACTTGACGTTTTCCGCGCAAGAGAAGCCGCCGAACGCTGCAGCCAGCCCACTCAGAACACCTTTGCTTTGGACCCGAGCAGCAGCATGAACCTGCTGCGTCCGACTTGGTCGCTGTAAATGGGTCTGCTGAGTTGCCTGCCGAAGCTACCCCTCGTGGGGTCGGTCCTCATCGTCCTCTGCTCGCTGTTCACCACAGCCACCGCCTACACCGAGCTTGGCGACGAGGCACTGCGCGCGATTCCCTCGGGCGGCGATGGCTTCGATATCAAAACAGGCTCGCTGCTGGCGCCCATCTTGATCCCTCGCGTCCCAGGCACGCCGGGCTCCGCCAAGGTGCAGCAGCACTTCGTCGACTTCTTTCGCGCCAACCTGCCCGAGTGGATCATTGAGTGGCATAACTCGACCTCCAAGACGCCCGCGACCGGCGACAAGGAAATACCCTTCACCAACCTCATCTTCCGCCGCGACCCGCCGTGGGCCAAGGGAGGGGATGTCGAGTACCTGACGCTCGTCGCGCATTATGACAGTCTGTACCACCCGGAAGGGTTCATTGGCGCCATCGACAGCGCGGCACCATGCGCGATGCTGCTGCACGCGGCTCGGAGTATTGAAGAGGCGTTGGTGAAGAAGTGGAAGGCCATGCAGGCGTCCGGTGATGCTGACAGCGGGCTCGAGGAGGACAAGGGCGTCCAGATTATCCTTCTCGATGGCGAAGAGGCGTGGGTATCGTGGACCGAGACAGACTCTCTGTACGGAGCGAGGTACGTCGGTATCCTTTGGAAAGAAAGAAAGAAAGGGAAAAGGTGCATCCGGCTAACAACATCAGGGCTCTGGCACGGAGCTGGGAAGACACGGTCCATCCGGACTCGCTGTACAAGTCGCCACTCTCGTCCATCAGCCTCTTCCTTCTCATCGACCTCCTCGGCGCACCTAACCCGCGGATTCCGTCGTACTTCCCAACCACTCACTGGGCATACAAGAAGATGGCCAAGATTGAGCACCGTATGCGCACACTCGGCGTTCTGGAAACTAAGCCAAAGCATCCGTTCCTGACGGACAGGCAAAAGAAAAGTGTGGGCTCCAGCGGCGGCTATGTCCTGGACGACCACGTGCCCTTCATGCAGCGCGGAGTCGAGATCCTGCACATCATCCCGACGCCGTTTCCCGATGTGTGGCACAAAATCGACGACGACGGTGAACATCTTGATCTGCCGACGGTACGGGACTGGGCGCGCATCTTGACCGTGTTCGCTGCGGAATGGATGGAGCTGGACGAATACCTACCCAAGGGAGCAAAGCGCGAGGCCGTCGGTGGGCCGAGCGATTCCCGAGACGAACTCTGAAAATTATTCGACTTGGCGCATGTAGACAAAATAGATGGCGTTGCAGTTTTGAAGCCTCATATTTTAGAAGTGAGGCCAAAGGAACTTTGTCTTTTTCCATCAACTTTCTGACAAACGACGTGTCAGCTCATGCAGCTTCCGTGGTGATGGGCTCTGTAACATGCCTCTCAACAGACAGTGACGCGGGGCGATTCCTGGCCTGGATCCGCTATCAGAGCGAGAGAGATTGTGTACTCGGGCTACCTGCACCTTGCATCTGCACCTCAGTACTGCAGTATAGGTACCTAGGTAGGACGCTCAGTACCTAGTACCTAGCTTGTAAACTCGGGATTATCATTCATACCTACCTAGGTACTACCTATATAACAGAGAGTTCGCAGCACACAACCAAGTTCCTTCCCAGCCCAAGGGCACTCGGATGGTACAATACTGTGCGAGTAGCCGTGCATTTACCCGTAAGCACAGTCCCAGGTCCCGCTGCATCTGGCCCGTGCCCCACCGGTACTTCGTAACGGACACGAAAGCTGTCCCTAAGTGAACACTGTAGTCGTGAAGCTCCCGTCCAGCTAACCAAAGCTGCCAAAGACAAGAACCTCAGCAACCATGCGATTCCTCCACTCATTGACGCCCGCCCTTGCGCTTTTTGCGGCCGGTGCCGCTCAAGCTGCTTCATCATGGGGATTCGACAGTGCCACTGTTTCGATTTCTGGAAAGGGCAAGGATGCCACCAAGGAGAAGTGAGTTTGGCCCGTTGCCCCCGGAGCCTTCGTCGTCATCTGGGGATGTGAGAAATCTCGCAAGATGCGTGACCGAGGGATCCAATTGCTGACCGAATGCGATTGACAGGCTGAGCCCAACCGCTCCCCTTAAGAAAGCCCTCTCTCTGGAGGCCAAGGACAGCCTCAAGCTCATCCTGACGGCCAAGGAGGGTGACAAGGCCAAGCGCCCGCACCAGGCCTTCCTGGTCCTCAAGGAGACCACGACCGGCCTCGAGGCCCCCTTCGCACTCGAGATCAAGGACACCGGCAAAGGTGTCGTCGATATTGTACGTTCCTGGCTCAAGTTGTTCCCGATGCGACAATGGCAGCGATAGCTAACTCGCCCACAACAGTCCCAGAAGGACCTCCCGGTCCAGCTCCTCCTGGCCACCGAGCCCCTCAAGGCCAGCATCGTCATCGGCTCCTTCGGCTCGTCCAAGCCCGTCGAGACGCCTCTCTTCGAAGTCGCCGTCAAGCGCGACGCCAGCGCCGCCTCCCCGGCCTACGAGCCGCCCGTCCGCTACGGCAAGCAGCCCGAGATCCACCACATCTTCAGGGAGGGCGATAAGAGCCCGCCCAAGATCATCTCGCTGGCGTTTGTCGTTGCCGTCCTCGCCACGATCCCCGTACTCCTCGTTGCCGTGAGTTTCTCTGCAAATACATGTCGAGAAGACAATCCTCGAATAGAACAACTGACTGACTTCTCTCCGCAGTGGCTCAACCTCGGCGCCAACTTCAACCACCTCCAGAAGGCTCTTTCCGCGGCTCCCCTGTCTCACGTCGGCTTCTTCGGCTCCATCGTTGCCATGGAGGGTGTCTTTTTCCTGTACTACACCAGCTGGAACCTATTCCAGACTCTGCCCGCTATCGCCATTGTCGCGACCTCCATCTTTCTGAACGGCACCAAGGCCCTCAGCGAGGTCCAGAGCCGCCGTCTCGCCGGCCAACGGTAAACGACATCCTCGTGACTATTCACGCATTTTCGGGGACAGACGAAGATGTTCCTGGCCGCATGTCTTGGGAGGACCTAGAGAGACGTTCATCGGGTTATGAGACGGAATATCGGGCCTTGTATCGACATCAAAAAGTTTGAGGGGTTGACCAGTGAGGGTGGATGAAGAGGAGACCCCCTATTGTACATCAGCGTCACGACAGCATCTGGACATTTGTGGATTAGACAAGACCAGGGAAAATACACAAGGTGAAAAATGAACCAAGAAGAGAAAAAGTGGCATTCAGACCCATCTATCCAAACGCCGTGCTCGCTATATAATGGCATCAAGGCAACCCATCAACGTCGGCTTCTCAAGCCCGTCTCCTAGCGCTTCTCGCCCTCTACCAAGACCTCGACGCTCCTCCGCCGCGCGCCAGCCGTGGAGGCCTCCGCTTCCTCGTACGCGGGTGGCGGCACATCCCCACCCGTGGAAGCCCTCCGGCTCCCATGCCATTCCTCGACGCCCTCCTCCTGCCTCCCGCTGTGGGCCGTGTCCCGCGGGTACGGCTGCTGGTATGACTGCTGGTACGGCTGCCGGTGCTGGTGCTGGTGCTGGCCGTGCGGCCCGGCGGCCGCGTAACCCCTGCCGTGGGCGCCGTAGGACCGCCGAGCCTTGGCCGCGTGCCTGACGGCCTTGAGCTCGTGCTTCAGGGCCCGCCTCTCGAGCTTCGCCTGCCGCCCCTTGCCCAAGGGCAGCGCGACGGCGCAGATGCCGCACGGCAGGCCGCCGGGCCCGGCGCTGCAGCCGGCGCGGCCCTCGCGGTGAGAGGGCGCCGCGGCCTGGTCGCGGTCGTGGTTCTGGTTCTGGTTCTGGTTGCGGGCGTAGGGGTTCCGGCCGGCGGCGACGTGGACCACCGTCGAGACGAGACCGGTGATGAGGCCCATGGCGGACCCGGGGGGGTGTGTCGGATGTGCGAAGGCTGGGAGGGATGTGTCTTGCAGCAATATATGTAAGCTGAGAAGCTATCTATGACCCGGACTGAACAGAGAGAGAGGTATGAAAAAATCAAGCTTTGATTAACAGTTGATGTCTAGTGTTTTCTCTCGTCGATGGTCTCCGGTTTTCGATGTCGTCCGAAATCTAATAAAAAAAATTCACAAGCCCATCAGGACACATGCCGTCCTTTATATCCATCTTTACCCTTCGCTCGCCCTCCTCGTTTTGCTCCCTCTCTTGTCACCGGCCCCCCCATCCCATCATAACCACCCTCTCCCCGATTGGGAAGCCCATTCGAGGGTACCACGCGGCGCACGCCGCTGCCAAGCCACGGCAGACCAAGTGGGGGGCGCCCCGCACCGTCGTGCCGGGTTGACCCAAAAGGTCGGCGACCAAGCGGTTAGACCGGCAGGGCCACACAGCAAGGGGGGGCTGAGCAGCCCAGGCTTGTCAGCTTCTTTTCGCACCTCGTCCGCATTCGCCTAGTGTCCCAATCAGCAGTCAGCGTTTTTACTCGGAATGGCGTGTTCGACTCGAGTGTGGAGGCGTCGCAGGCAGGCAAGACAATCCTTTGGGACAAAAAGGCATGCTCTACTAATGTGTGCTGTTACCAAAAGTCGGGAATCCCCGACCAATTGGGCAGGCGGTACGCGTGATCAGACAATACACTTGGGCTAGCGCGCGAAGGACGAAGGATAAAACAATGCTTAGATGTGCAGGGGAGAGGCCGTCGTAACCGTCCCGCGGCTATGTTATGCGTGCGTAAGGTATTTACGTGGGGAACTCGTCTGTACTCATGACCTTATGGAACCAACTACCCAAACGACGTATATCGTATCTTCATCCTCGTCTCGCATGCTGATGCTGTTTCGTGTACGATGCGTCCGAGGCCGCTACGAGCTCCCACCAAGCTCGCATCAAGGCCATGCCGCCGTTCTGCGTCTCCGGGGTCCTACCCCTTCCGCGGTCGTTCGGATCGCCTCTCGGCGGGGGCGGGGGCGGCGGCGCCGCTTGTCGTTCGAAACCGGCTTTACGTCCGTCGGCGTCCTTTCCACGCGGTGCCTGTTTACTTAAGCCAACGAGGACCTGCTGTCCGGTCTGCTCCTCATCACTAACCACCACGAATCCCCTTGTTTGGTTCTTGCGTGCTCCACCGTTCGGGGCCCACACCTTGTCCGGGTCGCCGTTCGCCCATACACCATCGTGCGGAAGGCCGTAGTTGCGGTAGTCGGTCAAGTTCGGCGCGCTGTGGGGAATGCCGTCCGTCGCCATCGTCGGCAAGACACCCTGGAAGACGCCCGCTCCCCACCATTCGCCAAACCGGCCTTCGCGATCTCTGGTCAGCAAGGCCGATTTGGCGTTATGTCGTACCCAGCCTAGGTAGGCCTGGCAGGCCGATGCGTGAGCCGTCTTGATCTGATCGTATGCCTGGGCGTCGACAGTCATGCCAGGGTCGATAACCGCCGGGTCAATTGGCTGGCAGAATGTTACGAAGTGATGGAAGAAGATGCCCTTGAAAGTCTGTCCATCCTGCGAGCATGTCGCGCTAGCGTCGCAAGAGTCCTCCAAGATACCTCCACGGCCCAGTCCTCGCCATGGCGGCAAGTAACCCGGGGGGAGGTCCGAGAGGTTGTCGATTGGCCGATCGAGCTCCAAGTCCCAGCCCGAAGCGTTGATGACTGCCTGAATCAGTTGGTGCCCATCTTGTAAATATGATGCGCTGCCCGTTGCGGTGAAGAGACCTCGCTGACCAGTGAGAAGCACGCCCTGGTTGTAAGTAAAGACGGCTTCACTGCGCAAATCGCACTCGGTGTTATCCTGCTTGGACTTGTCTATGTGATACCCGTCAACATAGAGACCTGCATCGTTGGTCATGTTGACCCCGGTGATCCACTTGTAACCCTCAATGGCAGCGGCGAGGTACTTGGGCTCTCGGGTGGCTTTCACGCCGCTTGCGCCGTTGATCCAGGGTGTGGTGTTGTTGTCGCCTGGGAACCAGAGGTACATCGAGATCGAGGCCGCGATGTACAGTTCATTGGTGATGGCGTTCTTGTATGGTTCCAACCTCGGGTTCCAATTCATGCCGCCGCCGCAGAGCAGCGTGTCCCATCCCTTGGATCCGAGATCCCAAAAGATTCGCGCCCGGTGAGCAAACGAGGGAATCCAGTACTGGCCATGCCAGGGACTGTTGGCCAATGCGTCTCCGAGGCCTGGGGATGCGCTCTCGTCGAGGCCCTCTCGAGGGTAGAATAGCTGAGAATGCATGTTGACGAACTTTATGGCATCGATCCAGCCGAGGACAACCCACAGAATGTCGTCGAATGCCTGATCGCCCGTTAGAATGCGCCACATGCAGCTGCGATGCGAAACCGAGTCCACGTACCTCGTGACGGATTGCGACGTCGTCTTGGCCAAAATAAGAGGCCACAAGTTGGGTGAAGAAGGTATCAATCAGATTGCTCTTCGCCCTCTTGTCACTGTTACCACCGACATCAAGCACAGCGAGCGCTTGCGAAAGCGAGGTCAAGGTGCCAGAAAGCATTGTCTCCATAACAGCGGCTGTCCAGTCAATGGCTTCTGGCCATGTTCCTTGGTCCGATGCAAAGAAGTCATGTTGCATGACCGTCAAGGCCTCGAAAGCAGCCTCGAGAGGCTCGTCTTTCGCATCGGGGGTATCAGTGGAAGGGCCACTCGCAGCTTGCGGGGCTGCAAGGAAGGTCGTGGGCTGCTTCGGTTCGCAATCGGTCGGCGGCTGGGCTTCGGGGTAGAAGATGGGGCAGAAGCTCTTGGGCGGGAGAGTCGTCGCGACAAGGGCTGCAGCGCAAGAAGCCAGGGCAACAACCAAGAGGTATGCCTCTAGCAGAAGTGAACATGTCCGGGCCATGATAGCAGCGCGATTGCCACACTAGGATCTCAAGTTGGGTGAATACGAGCTACGAGCTTTCGAAAAGGCCGCTCAGATGCAGCAGCGCTCTGCCATGTTCAGTTGAGAAGAGTCTCGCAGTCTTCTCAGCGAGGATCGCCAAACGCGGGGAATATAACGAGCGAGCAGGATGAATGAAACGGGGGTTCGCAAAGTACGATGCGAAGGTGGAAAGAGAAAGTCGGGGGTGGGCGGGAGTCAGAAGACAAGACAATCTAGAAGCGACAGAATGCGCGGACGACGCCGCAGGGCACTTTTGGCGATGGCAGAGCCAAGGCCAAGCCCACCATCCCAGGGCGAGATCCACCTGCACGAGGCAAACGGACCCCTCCTGTGGTCACAGAATGGTGCACCGAGAGGTCATAGACTCACTCGCAATGGTTGGTGGGCAGTGTCACCTCCTTGGGAAGGTGGCGGCCGCTAGAGATCCAGTCAAGTTTATGTTCATGCGGGGCACAACTTAGGGTCGCCGGGTCCCTGCGCTGCGCTCTGCAAGTCCGTCACTGAAGGAAGGGCGAATCGCTGCTACAGTCCAACGATCAACGATGCAAGACAACACAAGACGAGCGTAAATCACCATATTAGGTAGGTACCCGAAGAGACCTCGAATCACCACATGTAAAAGGCACGCGGGCATCCTCTTCCGAGGCGATACAACCCCGCCAGGCCCATTGTGCATGAACCGGTTCATCGACGCTGGCGGTAAAGGACGCTCACGATGCCACTTTCTGCAGATGGCGTGGTCACCTGCTGATACCTGGCCAGGACTTGGCCGACCTGGTGACTAGCATTTATGTGTCTACGGACTTGGCCAAGAGTAACACTTCTCCGAGTATTGCTCCAAGTCAGCGCCGTCGCCGGCAACTAATCAATCAAGGTACAGGCGGGCGGGCATGTCTCGGGTCTTGGGATGGGACTACGAGGCCGGAAGGGTGGCCGAGGCCGTTGAAGAGTATCGGTACATGCCCGTAAGTTCGTTTAGCGAGTCGTGAATGCATTCATTCATTCCTAGGGTGAAACGTGCCCGAGTCGGCCGACCCTTTGAGCTTGCCACCTTGCGTCTAGCGGTGCCCGACCACGCCGACTGACATGTCTCATTACTATTGACTTTGGTGTGGGAGGTGAGAAGGGTGATCCCGTCTCCGAGCGTTGTGTGTCTTATTCAGCGGTCAGTGAGCGGGAACTACTACATAATTAGTACGTGCCGCTTTGGATCTCGGAGGTGAATCCGGTCGGTGAGTCTTCACCCGGCTGGATTTGTGAAGGCGCTTTCTGGGAGCTCTCACCGACGCTGACCGAGCTCAGCTGACGTAAGACCCAAGGTCAGATGGGTCAGAGACAAGACAGACAATCTCTCCAAAATGACCTAGAGATTAGCCGGAAGACAACCAAGCCCGAGGCTGAGGAACTCGAACAAGACACGCTCCACGCCTTGTCCGGATTCTAAAGTCTCGTTTTGTTCCGTCCAAAGAGCGCGTTTTTCTTTGTCTCGCGCAGAGCCAACCAGCACGCGTTTCCCGTCTGCAGAGGCCTAATCGTTGGTGATGATTCGCCGGGGGAGGCGCCTGAGCAAGGGCGCTGAACCTGCCCACGGGAAGCAGGCAGGGCTTCCCCACTACGACGCACGGGCGTACACAGCCAATAGCCAGTTGTTTACGCCTGCACCTCTGAAAGTAAACAAACCGATCCCTGTTCATTCACATTGCACGCACGCATTCTTCCCTCTCTCCATATCTCGCCCGCGACTGCTCAATCTTGCTTCACAGCCCTTGACCTTCGTCAAGCCATTGCGTGTGTGTGCGCTTCCATGCCTTGAGCAGCTTTCTCTCTGCCCGGTATTGCTTCTCTTCAGAATTACAGTTTAATTGTCCCCAGACTCTACTCATCCGACGCGTCGCCGCCAACTGTTGCGGCACCATCGTGAATTTGCTTTTTTCTTTTTGGTCGACTTCCGCCTTGGAAACCGCGCCCGACGCGTCCTACGGCAGTCATGGAGGCCGACACAGCACACAATCGCTATCGCTCTCGCATTCTTCGGGAAATGAACGCAAACCGCGACAACCCTTTCAACTCGCCACCATCCTCCACCGGCTCCCACGGCACCGTAAGCCCGACAATGTCTTCCGTCTTCTCAGAACCAGACGGCGAGTCCACGCGCAGGCTGAACGAAGACATTGCTCGCATTGTCGGTTCTACGGGCGGGAAGGTCCAAGTCGACTTGGAGGCTGCCCACCGCAAGTGGCCCGAATTCTATGGCAAGCCGAAGGCCGCCACCGAAGCGAAGCAGAACAAGCCCGCCCCTAGGCAATCGGGCTCTTTGCGTCACAAGGACACCGTCTCCCACAAGGCCATTGTCCAAAAGTATCTGTCTAATATGGTGGACGATTCGACGGAAATGACCTGGCAGGGTTCTAAGCGGACACGTGCTGAAATGCAGCCTCGTGTGGAGGACAACGAGTCTGACATGTCGGCCAACACGTCCAAGTCACCCTTCCGGTTCGATATCAATGCCGACAGCTTCAAGTTCAATCCACAACAACAAGTCGGCCGAAGCCCCCTGGCTAGGGGGCATGCCCGCTCAACCTCTGGCAACTACAAGTCGGCACGGCGATCTTCTCAAGCCGCCTCACGGAACGACCGTCGGAAGTCGGACTTCCTGGCTCCCCCAACCCACGCTACTCCAAAGCCAGCACAAGCCGAGAGCGCACCTTCGAACAACCCTACCCCGGTCACCTTGAACACGATTAGGAGCACGTTCCCGTCACCAGCAACAACCGACAGTCCGGCCCAGAATGGCGTCACGTCCCGCTCTTTCTTCATGCCCGACATCTCCCACCTCAACGACTTTATTTCCGGCAACCTGCGCTTCCAAGGTGCGGTCAAGAACGGCGTCCCCGTGTTCGTGAAGAATGGACAGGTGCGTGACCGCATCGACACCATGCCTCCGAACGACCATGCCGAGGTCGACGGCCTAGCAATCCCCGACGATGAAGGGAGAATATTTGTGTCTATGGATATGATCCGGGATGAAATACTCAACCTTCAGGAGCACGACGACTTGGTGCAGCAGCACGCCGTCGAACTCGAGGGTCAAGTGGAACACCTCCAAAAGGAACTCAAACGGCTCAAGGGCCGTAAGTCGATCGACAGTGCTATTGGTTCTCGAACCGCCTCGGAGCCCGAAACCGTCCACGAGGAGCGTTTCCAGACAGAGAAACTGAGTGAGTCGTTCTTCTCGCTAGTCCAAGACCAAGCTAATAGAAGACAGAATTGGAGTCGCACATTGCATCGCTGCAGTCGCGGTTGGACCAGGCCACCACCCGGATCGATTCTACTCAGTACGAGAACAACACGGTTTCCCTCGAGCGTGACCGGGCTCTGAAGAAGCTTCAAGATGCCTGTATCGAGATTGGTGATCTCATGGATAAACTCGACGCCCAGGGGAAGGAACTCCACGAGACCCAGGAGAAATTGAACGCCACCTTGGAGATCACTAACCAGCAGGAGATGGTCCGTCACGAAAAGCAAACCAACTCTATTAGGCACACCGAAAGCAAGTCGGTCCAGGCAGACAACCACGCCCTTCGCCGGGAACAAGAAACTCTGCAGCGGGAACTGGACTCTCTGCGAGCCGACAACAACTCTTTGCGTCGCGAGCAGGAGTCGCTCATCAGCGAGAACAGATCTCTGCGTGCAAACGCGCGTTCGCTCATGTCCGAGAACGAAGAGCTCCGCCAAAGTGCCGCCAACGCCAAGGAGGACGTTGAGGCTGCCCGCGACGAAGTCGAGGCACTGCAGGTTGAACTGCACACCATGGAGCAGGAGAAGTCCACGCTCAAGGAGGACAACGATAGCCTCGTTCGGCACAACGAAAAGTACTTCAACGAGAACAAGATCCTCCGTCGCGAGAACTCTGGGTTTGAGCGGAGCATCCACGACCTTCACGACGAGAACATGCACCTCAAAGAGGAGATCGAATTCCTCAAGCAGCAGCTCGACCATTGCCGCCCTCTCGGAAAGACCGAAGACTTCTCGGTGCGCCTCGACAAGGAGGTGGGCGATGACGAAACAGAAGAGAACATGACCTCGGCATTCTTCGTTCCGGACATCACCATTGACAGCACTCAGAACTCGGCTGTTGTCGACGGCACCGTTGAGGGAAAGAAGATCCGGAAGCCCGCAACGCCTGGCAGGAAAGCAATCGACATGCAGGACACAACGGAGCAGACGGACCGCAGCATCAACGAGCTCGACAACACCTTCCAGAGCCAGCAGAGCTCTGTGGCACCCGAGCCTCCTTCTAAGAGGCGAGCCTCCACCTCGCGTCCTCAAGAGTCCACAGGCCAGCAGAAGGTGTCGTTCTCTCTACCCGAGCGCTCGGCAGCGTCTGCCAAGTCGAAGAGCTCCAAAACCTCGAACGTCGCCAACAAGGGCAGCAAGAGAAGCGTCTCTTCTCACACAACCTCCAAGACTTCACTCAAAGGCGACGCTGTCCCTGATCTCGACCCATTTCAGACCGAGGACGACACCACCATGCAGTCGCCGGAGCACACTCAGACACATTCCATGGTGATTGACATGACGACGAGAAGCAAAAAGGAGTCTCGTGTTGTCCGACAAGACTCGACCAACACCACTCGCAACTTGACCAGCCAAAGTCTGAGAACGCCATCAAGGTCTGCTGTCAAGCCTTCCCAGAACAAGTCGGTCACGATCGACTTGATCACCCAAGGCGGACTGGAGAACACGACTACGGAGATGAAGGGCAACTGTCCCGCGCTGTCGTCGGACGCGCGTCGTGTGCTTGACAGTCTGGCCCAACACAGCTGCAAGAACTGCATCGTGTGCACCCGGATCAAAGGCCACCGAGGAACGGTCACTGCCGCCGATATGGCCGAGGGTAAGAAGCGAGTGAAGGTCTCCAGGCCTGTTGCTCCTTCAGATCAGTACAAGCAGCTGGGTATCACGTCGGAAGACGCCACCATGCGGCCTTCTCAGCCCCCGGGCAACGCCCTGGCTAAGGTCATCAAGGGACTCGAGGATGAGCTGGAGCATATGAAGATGGAGCATGCCAAGATGCAGGCCCGATACGACAGACACAACCCGGCACTTGCCGAGTCGAAGCGCAAGCAGCTCAAGATCAACATTGACGCCAACATGAACGCGCGCGAGGTCAAGAGTGCGCAAATATACGCGCTCTATGACGTTTTGGAGGGCCAAAAACAGGTCGGGCAAGAGATGTCGGAAGAAGAGCTCGACATGACTGTATTCAGCATTACGGGATTGAGTGTTAGGGATATCACAGATCAGATTACTTGGGAGGGCATTCAGGGATAGGGTGAAGGAGGGGCGGTTTGGAGCTCATAAGGTGGGCGCGTGCCACTGGTCTTGCGCATGGCGTTTTTGGTGGTTTCCCAGATATCAGGTTGTTGAATGGGGAGCGAGGCTCCGGTTTGAGCACGCTCGGAAGATTGTCACAAGGTTGTTGTTTATTCAGTTTCATCGTTGTTGGTCCTAGTTGTATTATACCCGGCCTTTCAGGACAGGTCGTTGGCGGACAGCAATTATCATGAATACCCCGTGCCACCACACACGAGCCGAGTCTGCTGTGCTGGTGATGCAGGCGACTTGGCTTCTTGCCACATGTCGAGCCAGATTTGGTAAGCTGAGATGAAGGGATTGGAGAGCGGCATTGAGGCTGATTGGAGCTGCATCGTCTCCTCCTCCCCCAAGGTTGAATGCGCCCCGACGTGGACAGCCAAGACCAATCCTATTCAGAGACAGACCATAGACCAGGTCACTGAGCAGCCGTCTCATGGATGGTGTTTCCGCGTATATTCGCACGGCCAGGCACGGCTGGGCCTGCGAGGGCTTGACGTGCCTTCTTCTTCAACAGCATTGCTAGTAGCCGAGTTCAGTTCCATCTAGGTAGGTCGGCAGGCGACACAACGCATCCCTCTGAGCATTGGCCAATCGGCACCAGTGGGAAGGAATGAGGGGATTGTTATCTGCCCCTTCGACAGTCCGCATCTGGCATGGGAGACGGTGGTGACGCGAGGCACAACGTCTGCGTCCGGAGAACCCTGCAATGAGCCCCCCAGAAAAGCAGGCAGGCATTCAGGCCGCCAACCTCGCACTGCAAAAAGCCCAAAACACACCGGCAAGGGATTGCTCTTTTGGGCACCGACTCGCGCCTGCCAAATTATATGGCCACTCCTGTTGCCTACCCCAACGCCTCATCTCGTTCCTGAAGGCCCTCCCTCCCTCCTTCTCTTCTCTGTAGAAGCACGCCGTCAACTTCAGCTTGCTAGAGCAGGTACGAACCAACACGTATGTTCCCCCTCCTCGTCCCTTCCCCCACCACCTAGATAGGTAGGCGTTACAGGAAAAAAATTCAACACGGCAGGGACGACTGGCACAAGCTGCCGACGCTCGTCTTGTGTTCAGACGCCTCGAACGTCAACGATGGGGTTTGAGGGGCCAGAGGCAAAGAACAAGACGACGCCTTCTGGTCGATGGAGTCGTTCGCCAACCTGTCGCAGTGCCATAACGCTCAAGCCGTACGTTGGACGTCGAGAAAGGTCCCAATTGGCGACGGTAGTTGTGCTGTCGACCACAACACTGGAAGCCGCAGGATGACACGGCAGCGACCCAAGTGATCGCAACGGCCAGGTCGTATTATTTGCTGTCTCACCTCATCAGAAATTGGGACACGGATTGGATTCATCTCGGGCGATGCCTTCGTCTGGCATGTACATGAGGTTCTCGTGGAAAAGGTCAGGTTTGTTTCATTTGAACAGAACGACAAGGCACCAGGGGAGCAGACTCTTCTTCATACCACCGCGCAAGGCGGAGAGCACAATGAAAAGCGAGTAAAAATCAAAAATTGCCACAGCGATGGTCCCGAAGGACAATCGAGAGCGGTCGACACCGCGATGTGCAATGCAGGCCTCCCACTCTGGATGCCGGATTTCTTGATCCCCAGCACCCCCATGAAGGTAAGTATGAAGAAGAAAAGAAGAGAAAAAGGGTTGAAAGGGCGGGAGGGTGGAGGGGATTATATAGGTTTTCTGGAGAGGGTCGACCGTGGCACCAATCACTCAGGTGGGGCGCATTCTGGCCAATGGTAAATCCGAGCGGAAAGCGGGTCCGCGGGTTTCCTGGTTGGCTGAGAAATGGCGACGAGCACCTGCTCCTTCGACTTCACTCTCCCCTGCCTGTGGTTACCTAGCAAAGACCGAGTTGGCAGTGGCCAGGGATACGAACAGGCTGACAGGGTCAACTTCACGGCCATGTGAGAGCGACATGTTTTCTCAATGACGCGGACTTGACACGGCATCTGGCTCATCCACTCTTGCGAAAGATCTCTGACAGAGTGTAGGATCGTTAGGGAAGCTGAGACTGTCTGTCCTGTGGCCTCTCATGGTCCTCATATTATTTCTTCATCGCAGGACGTGACTTTCCCGCTTTGGCCGACGTAGAATTCATACATTCTTTCCTTCAACATGCGCATAGGTATCTAGTTTCTTGTTAGGTAGTTGTTTACCGATGCTTCACAATGACAAGCCAGCCACCTACTTTAAGCCTCTCAACGCAACGATTACGTTCAAGTCCTCCCCCCGTCTACTATCCTTACCGAATACGCCAGGCTCGCACCCGTCGTTTCCAGTACTTCCCCAATGTTGCCTCTTTGAACTTTATGAGTGTACGCGAGAAAGGTGTCAGCTCAATACTCAACCAAGGCTCTACTTCCATTTCGCTATTCAAAACCATCAGGCTGCTACCCGCCTTAAATCTGCGTTATATGCATCTCTCACGGTCTCCTTACTCAGGTGCAACAAATGGTTCCTTCCCTCTCGAGCCGTCGGCATCGATGTTGCCGCGGAACAATGATACTAGGTTTCTGGCAAAATCTACTTGTAGCCTGGTTCGTGAAGCCGTCTGATTGTGTATCTGCAGCAACCGTCATACGCGCTTAGGATGAGGCGAGCGTGCCCAAAGGCCCATGTCTGTCCAACGGGGGCTCTCTATACGAATACACACATATTGCAGGTACGATGCCAATATACTACACCATTTGAACAATGACTTGTGCTTCGTTGACGCATCTCATCATCTAAAAGAACTACGGCATTGACCGGCCGAGATAATGTAGAACGAGTGTGGGAGTATATAGGTGTTGTGATCAGCGCGTCCGGTAATGACCGAGCCTTGATTGTGAAGACCGGCTCTTGCCCCCCCTGAAGCGATCAGCGGAAAGGTGGTTTATAGAAAACGCGGGGTGGAGCTATGCACTGCAAAGCTGCAGGCATGTTCACGTTTCTGTTTCTGTTCTTAGTAGCTAATTATATCGTACTGTCTGTCGTCTTGAAGCGGCAGGTATATGCGTGTTCTGCTAATATAATATGGAAAGCCGCGGTCAGCATGAATGGAGGAGCCACAGGGGCACCTCTCCATGAAGAAGGGTGAAGACTTCAGCCAATCGTTCTCATGTCATGAACGATTAGACAAGCATGTCCTCAAAGGACGGGGTCGGGTCTCTTGCATTGCCAACGCATCCTTCAAGACGATTCGGTAGCCTGAGCTTCGAACACTGGACTGGGGCAATGCATCGTGCACTGATAAGATCTCCTCACGCGTTGCCTCGGTAGCCATCCAAGCCTCTTGTCCAAAGTCAGCCCTACGCAGACAGCACCCTGCTGCGGTAGATCGTCGAGACGAGACCTCTTTAATGCATCATCCCACGCGACGGGCGACAGTTCAATAAGCCCGACAGGCTCAGCCCCCCCCCATCTTCTCCGCCCTCGATCTGTCCATCAATCTGCGTCGCGTTGATCGACGACTCCCCCACAAAGCGGAAGAAGTAAGGCATGGGCAAGGGCCGCCGACCGCTGCCCACGCAACGCCGCCGGCTCCAGGGGGGGGGGGGGGGGGGGGGGGTAATGCAATGCGACCGCTGTCTGCAACGAATCCTCCGGTAAAGTGCCCTGGGTGCGCACGCAAACAAGGCAAAGGACATGCGGGTTGCGTGGTGACAAATCCGGGACGAAGCTCGCGACGTGACCACGCCGGCCGGTGACACCACTCTGCCAATCTCGACCCGCGAAGCCGGGATGATGGTTGTTTCAAAGACGTGCCGTTTCACAGGTCCGCAGCACTTGCTGTCTCCCTTGCCGCCGCAGGAAGGGTTGGTTCTGGTCAACAGCGGCCGGCAGTGGGCGGAAAGGCAATTAACGTCGATCAGCATGCGGGCGGTAAACCCAGTTTGTTCGACCAAACCCGTTGCCTTCTGGTGGCAGAGTCCATGCATGCAACACCCTATTGCCCATCCTTGGCCTTCCAAGCCAAGACGAAACCAAGACAACCGCCCCCTTTTTTTTTCTCTCTCTCTTGTCTCTTTCGTCTCGTCTTTCTGCTGTTCGGAGAGAATGCGCAGCTGTCCTGCCTCTGTGAAAGTCCGCGTATCCTTGGCCGACAGTTTAAGATTGTGTGGATGGGGGGGCAAATCCTTGGCGCGGATGGCTTGCACAGCCCTCTCGTTCTGGGCACTATGAGACGGTGAGAAGAGGTCGATGTCATTTGGTTTATAATTGAGCTGCCATCCCCCATTTCGATCTAGAGACCATATTGTTTTACAGCATTTACTCGCGCTTGCTGCATCAATTCTCTGCCAGTCTCTTCCCCAGTCGCTCCTTTCAACACCAGGGGGCTTTGAAGCATCGCGTATTCTAGCCGAGCCATCTGCAGATCTCTCTCATCTATCACTCGCTCTCTCTCTCTCTCCCCCACACACGCCGAAATACGGTTACAGAAACGAGCGGCCGCAATGACTACAGACCAACCGCAGAAGCAATTCATGGAGTCCAATACGGAGCCTCCCAAGGACGAGAAAACAGAAAAGGAGGGCTGGTCCTGCGTACGATGAACCCCAACGGCAATGCGACGGGAACCCTGGAAGTGCATCCATCCGCTGACAAATTCCCCGCACACAGGCCCAGTGCTGCTCGAGTTGCATGGACTGCATCATGATGTGCTTGCGTTTCTAAAGGCGACGGGTGACCCCTCACACATGGACGATAAGAAACGATGAGGGTTGATACCTATTCGAGACCGCCGTGGTGCTGGGCCCGGCTCGACTCGACATGTGTCACGTACTGGAACGTCAAGTTTTGCCGGAGAGGGGGAGGGCCTGGGAGGGAGGGGCGTGTGCCAGATTGTCTCTCTTCCACGAGGCCTTGAAATCGGGAGTTGGAGGAGTTTCAGTCCGTGGGGACCCGGGCATCGACTGCCGGATATACCAGTGATGTGATTTTAGGCGTCGCTTTTCAGACCTCGTCGACTTTTGTTTGAATTGAATCGAATCGAAAAGAAAAGTTAACCGTGCAGTTCTTCCTATGCCACGTTCGTCCATCCCTTCTTTGCTAGTGACATCGTCCGATTGGCGACTGAGCTTCACTGCTGCTCAGCAGGGGAGTCCGTGCACAAGCTTCCAAGGTTCGCCCCCACTCAAAATACGCCAATCCAACGGGGCCTCCCTCCACTTTTTCTGCTCTGTGCTGCCTCTCGATGAATGCACTCTCAGCCTCGCTATAGCAAACGTCTCCTCGCCTAACCACCACACAATCAATGCATCGTCAACTTTGACCACCTAACGCCCCTTCACACCGACCGATTCCCACTCCACGCTCCTCCGTCACCAAACATCCCCCTCTCTCCTTAACGGCCTCATCTTGACGGAATCTCCTCATAAAACGAAAAAGAAGAGGGGAAAAAAAGGCACAACACACACACACAGCCCGCCAAGATGGCCGACGTGGAAATGGAAGTCGACAACCCCCCCTCCCCCTCCGCCGCGGCCGGCGAGGCGGCCCCGGCCCGCAACGAGTCCGAGATGCAGACCCACGGCCGCGCGACCGCCGTCCGCTCCATCGAGGGCTGGATCATCATGGTGACCAACGTCCACGAGGAGGCCGACGAGGAGGCCATCCACGACATGTTTGGCGAGTTCGGCGAGATCAAGAACCTGCACCTCAACCTCGACCGGAGGAGCGGTTACGTCAAGGTACGCACGCACGCACGCGCCCGTCCTTCCCTCCCCCCTATCTATCCCCTTGCACGCGAAACCTCGGCATGGGGTTGTGACGCGGGCAATCGTGAGCAACGACACTGACACCAAATACCCACACCGCAGGGCTACGCTCTCATCGAGTACGCCACCCTCGCCGAGGCCCGCGCCGCCATCGACTCGGCCCACGAGACCAAGCTTCTCGACCAGACCGTCTACGTCGACTTCGCCTTCGTGCGCCCCCCGCCGGGGAGCAAGGGCGGCAACAACCGCGGCCCGCGGCCCCAGAACCGCGGCCGCGGCCGGAGCCGCAGCCGCAGCCGCAGCGTCGACAGGGACGCCGCCGCCAAGGACGGGGGCAGCGTCGAATGAGTCTGCGCCGGTTTTGTCTTCTTTCTCTTGGCAAGGAGGAAACACCGGAAGTCATTCAAGGGGAGGGGGGGGGGGGG
>MU843117.1:0-33696 GCA_030867305.1 Colletotrichum zoysiae | reverse complement strand
GGGGGGGGGGGGGGGGGGGGGGGGGGGGGGGTCAGTGACCGCCCGGGGTACTTTGTTTTGTCGGGGCGGGGGCTTGAACTCACTCTTTCGGGGTTCCCCTTTCCACCGGCGCCTTTTCATGACAATCCAGTGACCGCCCGGGGTACTTTGTTTTGTCGGGGCGGGGGCTTGAACTCACTCTTTCGGGGTTCCCCTTTCCACCGGCGCCTTTTCATGACAATCGTGTTAACGTCTAATATGCCTTTTTTTTTTTTTTTTGCACGACTCCCTTCCCCGTCTGATGACCTTGGGGAGATGGCGCGCCCAAGCGGCACAAACTCGTGGAGGGAGGGAGGGAAGCGACTTACCGGCGCTCCAGACAATGGTGTCGGGCTTCACCTCATCCAGGATGGCCTGGGCCCTGGGCTGGTCGGTGACGTCCTCGATGCTGCGGACGAGCACGTTGAGCTTGCCGGCGTGGCCGGCGGCGAGCTTCTCGATGGCGGGGACCTGCTCGTGGGCGCGGATGACGCTCGTGACGGTCCACGACCTGTCGAGGAGCAGCGGGGTGAGGAGCTGCGAGACCTTGCCGTGGCCGCCGAGGATGAGGACGTGTCTGCTCATGATGGATGTGTGGGGTTGAGAGAGAGAGTGTGTGTGTGTGCGTGTGTGTGTGTGCGTTTGTCTGGGTCTGTAGGATTATGATTATGTCGCTGTTGCTGCTGCTGATGTTGTCGATGCTCGAGTGCAAGCTAGTTCTCGGCATCCAACACAACGTAGCGGCAGACAGACGGCGGGCTCAAATAGTTTTCGGGAAGGATCACGCCATGCATGCATGCCATGCATGGCCTTTTGGAATCACAACCCGGGATTGGCGTTTCCCCGCTTCGCAGGCCCTCCCCGTTGACAGAGCACGGCGACAAAAGGCACGCGTTCGTTGGAATGGACTGACGGGCGGGAGGCGTTTGTCCAAAAAGCCCGGCCGGCCGAGCATGTCCGAACCAAAACAAACATGTTCAGGGTCGGCCCCCCCCCGAGGTCACGTCACCGGAGCGTCAATGACGTAAAACCCGCGAGTTTATTTAGACTCTTCCTCCCCGCACCTCGTTGTACCCTGTAGGTTGTGCTGCAGATGCGGTGGGCAAAACATCGCCTAACGCCGAGTACCACAGAACGAGAGCTTTCGGACATCAATTGAGTTTTGTTCCAACGGACAAGATCGTCGATTTCTCTCTCTCTCTCTCTCTCTCTCTTCTTGCTGTTATTTAGTAATCACCCAACCGCCCCGCCTCTAAATATACCTACTTTGCCCACATGTCACCGTGCCTATGCAACGCTGTGCCTGGCCATTGACGTGAGTCGTGTGCGTAGCCGCTATTACGAGAAAGTGCCCAGCCCAGAGTGCGTGTAGACACTTGGCCTTCGTCACTCGAAAATGCTAAGGTCTATGTTGTTGAGCGCTTTCGTACTGAAACTTCGTCTGCCTCGGCCCCAGCTCAGGGAGTTGAGGTTTCTTTGGGCGATGGATAACGTGCTTGGTAGAGACGCTTGTATTATAAGATGAAGGAAGAGGGAGGTTGGAGTCTTTGAAAACATGTTTAGATATTGCGGCTCTCTGCGAGGAGTTGAAACGACCACTGTGAAACGGGGCATGGGCCGTGGAAGTCGATAGGACATTATTCCATTGTTCCCATTGCAGCTTCAACTAGCATCTAGCATCGCCAGTTTCCTTTGCACCTGGTCAGATGACCACAACCGAGCAACTATTGCGTCTCGCCAGAAAAGCACAACTGCAAGTCTGGCCAGAGAGGACATTTTACGACGCAAATCATGTGCTGCGGCCTATGCAGTCCCAGAGCGAACCAAACACCCTAGTCTCAAAACAATACGATGTGTATGTCGCATTCCATATGCTCTCTGAGCGGCATCGTCGGCGGCTTGAGTAGGAGGCTTTGCATTCAGAATACTCAAGTCGATGCAGCGCTACAAGTTTGCATACCACTACTGGAACTCAGACTGCTACGCAGAGCAGTCTGTTATGAGGCAGCGATGTGTCCTCGGAAGAGGGGTTCAAAATGCCTGGGTTCATGGACTGGTTTGATTCCTGGAATGAGAAACGGTTTCGCGAGTTTGTGCTTTCTAGTCCGTGATGGCTATACAACCGTGTTATATGCTGCCGAACATTGGATCACCATCTCCAGATCAGTTCTTCTTGCAGCAAGGTCAAGAAAGCATATGGTAGGGGTGAACGAAACCGAGGTTCTGCTGGGAAAGATCGCGTACCTGGCGGACCTCAAGAGGAACCGACCGCCTTGAAAACGTACCTCAGTTCTATTAAAAAAGTAAGTAAAAAAGAAAAGGAAAAAGGGGGGGGGGGGAACGGACTGTAGTCATGCTTCTTCTTTACCTCAGTAAGGCCAAAAGGCGCTCGGCACTCACCGGCAGTGGCTACGCATTCCAATCAGTTTACCTAAAGTATGAGCGTGAGACATCAACAGCGCAATATGGCGAGCAGTAAGTTTATTACAGGGCGCCTCATCTTGGTAACGTTCGACAACGGCGACTCGGATGGAAACATATCGGTCCAAAGCAACGGACATACCAACCGCGACCCGTACTCTGATCCCTACTCTGACCCCTCAACTCGATACAATACCCCGCCATAGTGATACGTTGTGCTGAGCGTTCGAAAAGAGACATCTTCGCGAAGCAGTTGCATTCGAAGAAAGAAAAAAAGCAACGAGCCCGATGCAGTACGACCCCCTTCTCCCTCTAGCTTAGAACGCAACATCGTATGTCGGCCCTATCCAGGGGAGGGGACTCAGAGCATGATTCACATGACTGGAAAATGCCATGAGGGATGTGCACTTCTCCAAACAACCGATGCCACCCCAAACAAACCTGGCCGGCAGGCGATGTTCCGAACACTTCAAGGCTCGCAGTCCAGTCCGCAAAAGTGCACCGATAAAGCACTGGGCCGACAAGATATCTTCATCGACGAGGTGAAACTCGATGTTTCTTGGAACAGGCGGGAAACCCTTGTCCGGGCGGAACCCTTGGGGTCCCGGGGGGAGGGCACGACGAGTGCCGGCACCAGCTTGCTGTACCGATACATATGTCTCTCTTTCATGTCTCCTGGCTACAAGTGACGTGGGAACCTTTTTTTTCTTTCTTTTCTTTCACTTTTCTTATTGTTTTAAATCGTCGTCTTTCCAAGCAAAACAAATTGCCAAGTTTTTTTTTGGCTGCTGGGGGTGGGGGAGGCTCTTGAGAGGATTCATTGGTAGCGAGAGGTTTCAGAGTTGGTCTGGATGATGCATTCGGCGAAAGTGCCGAGAACCACCCGCTCGACATCGGCGGCGCGGCGCATGACCACGATCTTGGGTCGATGTCCCCCGCGGCGCGGCCGCCTCTCTGGGATTTCGGGCACAGTCACGTGGAGGCATCGTCATCGGGGGGGGGAGGGGGACCTTGGTGATCGTCGGTTTTTCCTTCTTGGTTCCATGGTGCCCTTTACTACTTTGGGGTCGTTGTTCCGCGGCCAGGGGGTGGCGATTTCCACCACGACCATTCGAAAGCAAAGCTGATCGGGCTGAGGGAGGGGGGGGAAACATGCTCATCATCGCCTATTTCGAAAGACTAGAAGCGTGAGAGTAGATGGTGCGACTGATGAGCTGGCAGGCGGTGGAACCCCCCCCCGGCGTGGTGAAGTAGTCAGGTAGTTGGGTTAGGATTTCCCGTGGAGGGTTGGGATGCAGGTGCTGTGACCATATTCTGTCTGCTCATCAGACGAAACACGGACTTCTGGACAGGGGTTTGCAGAGACTGTTTTTGCCTGTTCATAGATGTCAAGACTACCTAGGACGGCCCGAGGTGTGTACGCCACGGCCAGTTCAGTGTGAGTAGGCGGTCAGAAGACAGACATCGAGGACTGCCAGATGCGTCTTCGCGTCCATAACCCATCAAGGAGGTTCTCCGCGGACCTTGTATTTGAGGGGTGGTGGCTATTCTTAGGTGTGAAGGTCGCTCGGGAGGGCTCTGGCCGACCTAATCCGGGAATCTTGCCCGACAGCGAGCCACGTGCTTCATGCCGCGTCCGAGAGTGAAGTGAAAAAGCAATGATGCCGTTCGGGGTTCAACGAACACATAGGAAGGTTAGTAAATCGAAGCCTCCAACACCTTGCAGTCTTGTATACAAGTTTCATATCAACCAACGAATCCACACAATTATCCCCTCCCCCCATGTGGTGGGCTGGACCGAATAGTTGGGACGGACGACCATATCACGCGTCTGCGTGTATACCCACTGCGCTTGTATAGGATCAAGGAAAAGCGTTTCCGACCTATAAAGAATGAGACTGTTGACAACGCTGGAGGATCCGGGCTTCGGGCCCGGGTTGCCCACCACCCGAATCAGGGGCCTGCCTTGGTTGTAGGACCTCGGCGGGCCGTCGACACGCCCGTTCCCGCGAGAGCGTTTTGACAGAGACCGAGGACCCCCTCAGCATCGTGCTGAGTCCGACCGACGCCGTCGCATGGAAATTTGAAGGCGGACAACGTAGATCAGGAGGTCCTCGAATGCCTGCCCCCACAGTGTTTGTGTGGGGTGCTTTCTGAGGGACAGCAGCGCAACAGGGGAGGGGGGGAAGAAAAAACCACCAAAGAAATCCACCGAAAAATAAAATAAAACCAACATCGACAAAGATAAAGAGCCCAAGCCAGCAAAACGTTTTCCCGTCGCCGAGGCTGCCGGGGGAGCGGGCGGAGACCGCCAATGACGAGACCCCCCTTCCCTTGATGGGGTTGTGCCTCTGACGACAGAAGGGTATCAGAAAACGGCTGTGGCCCGCCTGTCAGAAACCCCGAGGAGGTGTTGGATCGCCGGAGGCCGGGGAGGCAGGCGTTGAGAGGCGGGGATCATGCAGGCACTCTGAAGGGCAGAATGCTATATTAAGGGCGGACCCGACGGCTGACTCCGTGAACGTTGGGAGTGTGGGCGTTGAATGGGACTGCAGAAAGCCAGGGATGGCCAGGAAGAAGAAAAAGATGACGACTCCGGAGAAGAAGAACGGGACAGAAGAAGAGACCCTCGAGGAGTTGCAATCGGCTGCTTCCCAATAGTCTGATCTTTGGGAACGAGGAGCCGATACCTTATTCCGTGTTAGGTAGACTTGCGTGGTAGCGAGAACTGCCACAATGCCAGTGCACATAGGTACCTTGGGGAATGCAACGGCAACGGCAGCAGTAGGCCTTTTCCCTTTCTTTCCCTTTTCGTTTATTCAGAGGGCCAACGTCGTATGACGGACGGCACACCTAGATGCCAAGGAGGCTGATCGGGGACGACGGGGCAACAAAGGGATGAACCTGGAACCGAGGGGTTTTTGACCGGAGGGGCAGCAGAGAAAGGTGGGACGGCGTTGGCGGCCAAGGGGCTCATTGGCCTGGCTGATATCAGCCCAAACGTTCCACGTCTGACATGGTCTGGCATTAGCCCTGCCGAGAGAGGGACCAACACTACGGATACCGAGTATCCAGACGGCTGGCTGGCTACCCTCGTGTTGCTTCCGGCGCATTAGGGCGGCGCTTGAGCCTCCAGCTGGCGTGCAGGGATCAATACCATTGTGAGACGGACACGAACCCCCCCTGTAGATCCCTGGGATCACTGCTAAGGTACTCTCGTCCCCTCTTCGCTGCCGTTGTTTGGTGGGGGTTATACGCTGGCTGGTCACTGGTGGGTGTCCCAACTCTGTGTCACGTCAGCCCAAACTCTCCCAGCAAGGTTAGCGGGAAGATGAGAGCATGGGATCTCGAGGGACCGAAGCAATGCGGGAGTATAGTGTAAGAGAGAGAGAGAGAGAGAGAGAGAGAGCGAGATAGAGCGAGAGAAGCGGGTACGTGTGCACCACACCGACTCTGCGAGATGCCCGAAAGACGGGAAGGGAACCCCCCCGGAGGTAGGGAGTGAGGGAGCGGGACGTGACCACACATTGTTTAAAGATGTGTCGCAGCCCTCTTTTCTTCCCGGCCAGGTGAACCGTGGTTCCTTTATTGTATTTTCGGGACCGTCATCGTGTTATGTTTATTGCTTGTCTAATTTTTATTGTTTGACGGTGACAGCCAGGCTTTCCCTTGACTAGGGCAGGAAGAAAAGGAAAAAAAGGAAGAAAAAAAAAGGATACAGGCAAGATTGTTTGAGCCGCTGGACGACTTACATCGACGACCTGACCTCAACCGGGCCACCTTTCTATTCACCATATCAACCGCTCTCCGCCGATATACGGTCGACATTTGGCCGCTTAATCCCGCCTCGGCCCTCATCGAGAGATTGCAGAACCAACACTATTCCTAACGACATCTATCTAATCCGGGGGGCGTCGCCAACAACGAAACGCAAACAACCGAGATACCCCTTCCTACGAGTCTACGACCATACCCCGTCTCATCATAACACCTTCTACCGCTCAAAAACAACCTGCATCATCATGGCCGGCCTCCTATCCGGCGTCCGACTCGGCCTCGGCCTTGGCGCCGACGATGACGCGCCTCCCTCGGGATCCGTCCTCACGGGCACCGGAACAGGGACGCCAAGCACAGCCAGCGCAGAGGCAACGACGCAGTCGACGACGTCTTTGAGACGGGCGGCAGCAACCACTTCAACGTCAGAGTCAACGTCATCGTCATCGTCATCATCATCTTCATCATCATCTTCTTCTTCTTCCTCCTCCTCGACGTCATCAGCAGCGGCGGCCACGTCGTCGACCGCACCCGCGCGGCAGAACACACCGGCGGCGCCTCAGACCCCCTCGCTGGCGCCGACGCAGCCGCTGGTATCGCCCGCGCCCTCCATCTCCGCCCGGCCGCTGACCACTTTCATCATCTCCTCGAGGCCCACGCCCTCGCTGTCCGACCCGCCGCCGCTGCCCTCGCCGACCTCCATCCCGGCGGCGCTGTCGACCTCGCTCCCGGAGGCCCTGACGCCCTCGCCGACGCCCTCCCTCGCCCCGGTGCTCCCGTCACCAGCACCAGCACCACCGCCGGCAGGCGGCGACGGCGGCGGCGGCGACATCAGCAGCCTGCTCCCGCCGACGCTCGCCCCGTCCCTGGCGGCGCCGTCCCCCACGCCGACGCCCTTCGCCGGCGGCATCGCGTCGCCGAGCCAGGCGGAGATGTCGGGCGGCGGCGGCGGCGGCGTCAAGCTGATGCCGGCGCTGCCCATCGCCCTCGGCTCCGTCGGCGGCGTGCTCATCTTCGGGCTCGTCTTCGGCATGCTCTACCGCAAGGGCCGGTGGCCGTTCGGCGGCCGGCGCAGCTTCGCCCAGCTCGACGAGCTCGAGGCCGAGCGCCAGCAGGAGATGGAGAGGAAGAACAGGATGAAGTGGGACCCCCGCGTCACGAGGACATTCAAGAACGCGCAGGGGGGCGCCGGCGTGAATTTCTAATGGTGTCTTGGTGGGGGGGGGGGGGGGGGTGAACGGGTGTTTTTTTTTACCATTCACACACTTGGGATATTTTTTTATTAAGAAAAAAAGGACAAAAGCGTAAACTCCAAATTCAGTCTGAATGGTTTTTTCCATCATTCAACATCCTTTTGTTTTTGTTTTTTGCTGTAACTGTCTGTACTTGGTGCCGCTGTGACTATGAGATGTGGTGAGAGACGCGATTGCGTCTCATTCGACAGTCCGGGTACACCATTCCACCGTCACAATGGAGTGATTCTCCACCGGGTGAAGCGTGTCAAGCCAGTTAGTTTGTCGGCTGCGCATCGGACCGCTGGGGACACACAGAAACCCGGATCGGGTCTGGCCAAGCCTGTCACATAAAGATCAAATAAAATAAAATAAAAAGTAAAAAGTGAAAAGAAGAACATCTGACGACTCGTCACTGTGACGAGTCGTCTGAACGTTTCCAACCCGGCCGGTGTGCGCGGCCCTTCTGGCCTCAGCCCCCCCCTCCCGGATGTTCTATTCGTTCTCTTCCGAACCGACTCTTTTTCTCCCAGTCCCCGGCGAGTCCTTGTCAGGAGCGATGACTTTGGGTTTAGACTCTGGTTGATAAGCTTCGTGGCCTCCGCCTGGACCCTTTGCGCGACCATGGTCGTCGGCTCCAGCCTCCACGGCGGCACCGAGAGGGTTGTCAAAAAAACAACAACCCATGAATCGATTCGGCAAGGCCGATAGGCCCTAGGAGGTGTTTGTTTCCCACACATGTAAATTCTGAGGGAGGGATGCAGAACATTCACCTGCGGCCAACCAAGTGGCATGAAAAAAGAAAAAGAATAAAACGCCGAGCCCGGGCCCGAGGCACGTTGGCCGAAACCGGCCCGCAAAGGCTACGCAGGGATGGCCCCGGAGGCCGGATCCTTTCCGGCGTGCTCCGTCCCAGAGTCCTGGGTTTCCAGCAAACCAGAGGAATTAGGAGAGGGTAGGGGGGGGGAGGAGGGAATAGTTTTCTTAGTCAAGACGGAAGCTTCTTTGCTCTACGCGCCACCTACAGTGCCGCGGATACGATTTGGAACGCCCGCCACTCTGGCACACCCCCGCGACCGAGTGTTTATTCGGTGGGTTCCGCGGTCGGGTTATGCCGCGGAGCCGGGTGGGGGCCGAGGCGGATGGGAGGTCGCGAGCAAGCGGCGGCCACTGCGGTCTATACAACGCCGGGTTAAGGGCTCGGTGACAAGGTCACATCCTGGACGCGGTACATTGGATTCTGAAAAGGCCCTCCCCAGTAAGGACGAACCCGTCGGGAAAAATGGAGACTTTTCTGTCATCCAGTGTACATGGCTCTTTTTTTGAAAGTTCGTTTCGACGACAGGCGAGCTACTGGTTCACGGGTAAAATAAGCCGACGCTCTTGTTGTACAGCATTTCGCAGCATATGTCGCTCCCTTCTTCATACGAAGTGTCCTTAGGATCGCAAAATGGGCTGCTTGAGTGAATCTTGACCGTGTTTATGTACCCAACATCATTCATATAAACATAATCTATACATCCATCGTGCGAGGGCCCTCGAGGGTAAATCATATGACACTCGAGGCATGAGCTGTAGTGAAGCAACGTCAAAGTATCGCCCATATTCGCGCTCAGGCGTCTACATACTCAAACCTGACAAGGATAGAGCACTTGGTCTCCCTTCCCTTCAGATCCAGCAGCCGGATAAAGACCCAACCAGGAACGGTATAGAGCAACCGTACCGCGCCGACAGCCAGGATTGGGTTCCTCGAGAAGCTGTCATCGCTCTTGACGAGCATGCGCAGGAAGACGAGCTCGTTGTCCTGGTACTCCCACTCCAAGACTTCGTCCCACAGCGGGTCAGTAGGCGGGGGGTTCTCCCCCTTGTGCAAGAAGCCGGTGAGCCTGTGCTGCTTGTATCCCGCCGTCTTCCTCTTGGGAGGCTTCATGTCCAGGTCGTGAGGATGAACAAGCGTGCAGGTGAGGTAGGGCTTGATGGTCTCGTCGTCATCGCGGTCGGAGGGTACGGGGATATCCGTCGCGCCGGCGACGTGCAGTCGGAGCTTCTTCTTTGTACCATTGCCCAGCGTGCCAGACCCGCCGGATCGGAGCTCGGCGGGCTTGAGGACGAAACCCTGGGAGCCACTGAAGAGGGCCTCGTTGATCTGCATCGAAGCACCGAAAGTCTGCCAGTTGAGAGCGCAGATCTGGGCGCCCACGCCCCAGAAGGGGACGGGATGAAGGTTCTTGGAGGAGATGCGGGTGCCCTTGGGGAAGACGCGCATGAGATGGTGGGCGTTGTGACGGGCGATCTTGACGGAGGCTTGCGGCATATGGGAGGCCAGGCCGGACTCGGACACGTTGATGAGGTGGTGGTGCGGGGCGCCTTGCAGAGAGTCCTCGTACCACGAGTTGTCGACAGGCTTGACGGACTGAGCGTAGACGCCAAGCTCCTCGAGCTCCGGGACGATGAGGGAAGGCGGGGCCTCTTTCCTCTTGGCGTTGTAGTCGTGGCGGGCTTTCTTTTCCTCGTCGTCATCGTCGTCGCTCGAGCTCGAGCTGCTGTCGTCGGGTTCACCCGGGAAGTGGTACTCGACGATGACGACGATCTTGTTTCCCAACTCTTCCAGACGTACGTGGTCGCCCTGGCCGTCTTGCTCGGCGTGACCCTTCTCGCGCACGGCTCGGCTGAGGAGGCGGTCTTGGAAGACTTCCCTCATGATCTGGACTAGACGAAGTTGGCCCTCGGGGTCACAATGGTTCTCCAGAGATAGCAGAATGGGCGCTGCGGGCTCGGGGGCCTTGGCCTCCTCGTCGACGACATTGCGGATGGTCTCGCAGACGGTGCGGAAGGGGATGTTGGAGACCAGGGTGTAGCCGTGGGTGACCTTGGGCTCGTCCTTGTTGTCGGGATTGTCCCAGGCATCGATCTCGACGCAGCGCGCACCGGCGTGCAAGGTGTCGTCGTAGGCCTCGGCCGAGGAGGTTCCAAAGAGCTGGTGAGCCAGGAGGTAGGTGTTGTGACTGGAGCTGATGAAGTACTCGGGGAGGGGGTGAGACCGGTCAATGAGCTCGGGAGGCACGCTGATGTGAGGCTTGTCGACGAGAGCCTGCAGGGCGGGGCTGGGGTGGTCGGAATCGAGGTTTGCATCCTCGGACGAGATGACGCGTTGGTCGGCGAGGAAGGAGCGGAGGGCACGGCTCACGCGGAGGCGGTGTTTGAGTTCGGAATCGCGGGCGGCGTGGCCACCGCCGGCGAGGGTGGTTCTGTCGGTGGCATCGCCGAGCTCCTCCTCATCCTCGGGGGCCGACTTGGAGAAGGGATTTAGGCCGGCAAACTTGGATGTGAGAGAAGCCATCTAAAGAGGAGCGATGAGTTGGGTTTCCGAGGTTGAGATGCGGCGCAATGCTTGTTGTCGTGTGTCAGTCGTGTCGGTTTTGTCAGTCTTTGTCGGTCGTATCAGGAGAGGAGAGTAGGTAGTGCAGTGCAGTGTACCTAGTGCCGGTTGCGTCGCGCAGCTGTGGGGATGAAGAAAGGTGTTTATGGGATAAGAGACGAGCGCAAACAGGGAAACGAATGATGGATTCGAATGCGACACTAGACTGACTAGAGAGTGAGAGAGAGGCAGAAACGACGTCAATCTTGGCTGATGTGATTGATGTGATGTGCGCCGCGCAAGGTCGCACGCAGCTGCCCCTCCCCTCCTCGTTCGCTCCTTCCATGTTTCTGAGCTCCTCCCAATCCCCTCTTTCCCGGTGCAGCTGAGCTCCTCCTGCTTGCTGTTGCGATCGATGGAGGGGTCATGTCATGTCGAGGAAGGAACCTAACCCGATGAGGACTATGGAATGGAGTCATTGAATTAGGTAAGCAGACAGCTGGACGGATGTAGGCCAATCAAACATGCTGGCGAGATCCTCTTTCGGCTAGACTCGGTCGCTTAGCTTGCGAACGGTACCTCCGTACCTGCACTGTACCTAGGTACCTACCTACCTACTAGGTGGGTAGGTACCTACTCAGTAGGTACATGAGACGACAAGGCATGTCAGGTCTCTCTCTCTCCCAGGTCGGGTCTTCAGCTCGTCTCAACTACGGATACCTCAGTACATTATGCTCAGGAACACACAGCAATGCCAAATGGAGCCGTACAATGTGTAATGGATAGGTTTCATGGTGCAGATCTACAGCCGCACACAATAGGTGGATTGCTTGGAAGGCCGTAGGTCCAAGATGATCAAGTTTCCGCCTTACTACATACATGGCGACACCAGGTTCGAGCAGCGCTCTCTCTCCCTAGGTACCTAACTGGTGCTGTGAATAAGCATCAGTCGTCGAGGCCAAATGCCGAATCCCCGGCACGGCACGCAGCTTTCGGGTCCCCGGCGCCATGTTGGGCCGGAAGGCGTGCGGGGTGGGGAGACGGAACGGAACGGGGGACCCTCTCTCTCTCTCTCTCTCATCTCAGCCTTGTGGGTCCTGTCACTGTCACGCCGCGAGGTGCAGCTGCGAGTGTCCATCCCCCCCCTCCTCCCCAGATGCATCCTTGACATTCGTTGACAGTTGACACAGACGACAGCTCAAACCATGGCGATACCTACACCACCTCGTCCACTTGGTATCCTGACTTGTTGAGGCTGAATCATGTGCCACGGACGAGGAACACGTGGAAAGTCGAAAGTCGGCGGACGGACGAGAGCATTCGAGACGATTCGGTTTCTGGCCGCCGCAACGAAAACCCGCAAAACCAAACACCCCTCCCACGTCGCCATGTACATTGGCGTCGCACGGCCCCATTGGCGAGCGTGATACCTATGCGCAGGCCAAGGCATCCAGACCGGACCAGCAGGTGGACGGACATGACACGCAGCAAGCAAGCAAACAAGCAAGCAAGCAAATGGAGGGCCAGCTGATGCGCCAGGTCAAACACATGGCACGTAATTACATGGCATTTACACAGCAATTACATACTGCGGCCACAGAGAGAGGGCGGATGAGGGAGAAGCCCATTGCACCATCTCGATGCCGGAATCGGGACGCCTCCCGAAGACCCCGTCGCTCCCACTGTCGTCATCGCCAGCTTACTCACCCCGTCGCGTGGTGCGCAAAAGGACAAACACGCGAGGAGGAGCCTGTCGGCATCTGCCATGTACGTGCAAGCATACACAAGTAATGAGCTTGTTTTCTCCTCCGGATCCGTCGATAATTGAGCTCATACACCGCCAGAAGATGATGGGGTCGTCGTCCCAGACAACGGCAACGCCAAATGCGGTGAGGGGTCCGATACGTGGACAACGCACGCGTAGGTACCCACGCAAAGAGGCACTACTACGTAGATCGGCGCGACAAGACCAAGGGTCCGAAGACTGCGCCCTGGAGCGGAACGGGTGGTCGCAGCTGGGGCAAGGCAAGGCAAGGGTCGGCCGACACACCGACGTGCGTGCCTCTCCCTCTCTCTCTCTCTCTCTCTCTCCCTTGATGACGATGCCGACTGACTGAAAGAGTGATTGGTTGAACGATTGCCAGCCGGCCAGCTCAGCCAGCTTATCAAACCGCCAGCGGCCTCCTGCAGCAGCACCTAGTGTAGAGGCGGTGGTCGCCAGGGGGGGTGCTGGTGTCAACCAGAAGAGGTGTCGGTCCGTCCGGACGGTCCACGATGTACATACTGTACCCGGTAGTACAATACGTGTAACGGCAACAACGTTCGACATGAAGTAATTCGACGTACCGGTCGTGCTGTCTTATGCAGATGCCTGTGGCGTGCTGGGATGAGGGCATAAATAAGCTTCTCGGAGCTTGTCCATGACGTTGCCTTTTTGCCAGGGTTCATTGCGCTGAGGGAGCCGCTTGGAGGGGAGCTTGGGGAGAGCTCGGGGAGCTTAAGGGGAGCTTAAGGGGAGCTTACGGTACCTAGGGCCGGGATGGGCGCCCCGATTTGTTTGCCCCCAGCAGCTTTCCGCCCTAGCACAGCGATCGAAAAGCACCCAAGTTGGGGGAGCCATGCTGGACTACCTACCTAGGAAGGTAACTGACCCTTTTGGAGGGGCGACGGCCAGCGCCACATATTCTATTCCTCTTCCCGTCCTACTCCTCCTCCTCCTCCTCGTCGTCCTCCTCGTCGTCTGCCTCGCATCGACGCGTCCACAGCTCACGTCGCACTAGGTATTTACACGTCCACCCGGACGCTCGTCGCTTCTTTTCTTCCTCTTTTTGTTCCTGCTTCTTCTCTTCTCCATCTCTCTCTCTCTCTCTCTCTCTCTATACTACCAGCTTGTGCCACCAACATCAACCCAACTCAAACCCCGCGACCGGATCCCCCCCGCCGTGTCTGCTACCCAGTCAACATTCACCATGGCGATCAATCCGGGCTTTGTGTTCCTCTTGGTAAGAAGAAGCGATTTCAGAGCCATATTCGTCTTTTTTGTTATTTTATTATAAAAAAAAAAAAAACCCTTCCCTACCATGTGTCTGACGTGTATTTTCACAGATCTCCGTTGCGCTCGTCACGACGGCCATGTAAGTCACCCTGCCCCGACACCTTTTATTCATCACCTTTGCCCATGCTGACCGCTTCTCGCAGCATCGTTCATGTCTCGAGCACCAGACTCTCCCTCCCCATCGCCCCCTACTTGTCTTTTCTCCCCATCCTGCTACCTGTTGTCGGCACCATAAACGCCTTCTACTACCCACGCCTACTCTTCAACGCCGGCCATCCCATGGCCGCCCGCACCGAACAGCTCTTCCCGACAATCATACAGGTTCTGCAGGGCATCCTGACCACAGCCGTCGCCGTACTCTTGCTGCAGTCCGCCATTCCCGACGACAACCTCAGATGTGCCCTCTCCACCAACTGGCAGCGTATGTTCGCCGCCAAGGATGCCTCCTCCATCCGCCGCATCCAGGACACCCTCGATTGCTGCGGCCTGAACAGTGTCAAGGACCGCGCCTGGCCCTTCACCGGTGCCGTCCAATGCCCCCAGCGCTTCGCCCGTGACACGCCCTGCTTCGGTCCGTGGCGCGATGCCACCTTGACCAACTCGGCCATTGATCTGGCTGTCGTCCTCGCCGTCGGCGCTTTGCAGGTGCGCACCCCCCCCAAACCCAAACCCAAACCAGACCTCTGCTGCCATCACCGGACCCCGAAACTGACCACCCCATCCGAACCCAGGTCCTGACCTTGCTCTTCATGCAGAGCGCCAGCAACTGGAGACATGCCTGGTGGGCGCAAGGCTGGAGACACCTATCCGAACACCCAATCGAGGAGCGTGAGCGTACTCGTCCTCTCCTCGCTGCTTCGGCCGCATCTCCTGTCGCCAACCCCGCCAACCCCGCCGTCGACAGCGGCGAAGAGTCGGATCTGCCCGTCTCCTACAGCGACCTCAACCCACAGTACGGTACCACCGGCGACGGCCACCGGGGCCGCCGCGTGCAAACCGGCCCAGGCCGCATTGAGCCCTCGTCGCTGCGGAACGAATGGGACGGCGAATAAACCACTCTTCGCGCCTAACTTGTGCGCCGGCGCCCGACTGTGCTGCCCTGCGGTGCTGTATCACAAGACGACGAGACGACGGGACTTGGAACTGTTTTGGCATTGCGAGCGATAATATCCATCTATCTTGGGTGGTATACTTACTTGGTGTTCTTGACTTGTGGTTTCTTTTCTTTTATGACGGAGTTTGAAAGGAATCAGCAAATCTTGGGAGAGGCTCCGTGTTACTGGTTGGTAGATTGTTTCTGAGGCCAAAATCAGTATGCGCGTTTCCCGTTTCCGTCTTCTTGTTTCCCGGTTCCGAACAGCGTTCTCGGTGATATCTCACTTCTACTCTCTCACTCCTCGGCCGTCGTTTAATTCCCAGCCACGACACTCCGAACGCCTGACGATCCCCCAACCCGGGAGCCGCGTTGGCCGGCGCCAAAGGCCGCGCTAGCGAGGAATAGTCTGGTAATAGCACCATCTATGTATCTCCGGCCACGGCACCCGTGGGGAACTCTGATAATCCCTTCCGCATGGGGCTCATACGACCCCTCGCGGATGAACAGGGCAACCAGGCTCCTCAAGTCTGCAGGCCAAGCATGCACCGAGACTCCTCGGAGGGAAGGATCGTCAGTCGGAAGCAGAACTGTGGCTCTTCCCGCAGCTGCTGACATTATCCACAACTGCACCCTCGCGGTGGAGCAGAGAGGAGGGCAACATAACGAGATGCATCCATCTGCGAGAGCAACGGCAACATTGCCCGAAACTGAAAGGTCCGGCACAGGCGGGCATGCGCTGCGACGCTGCGGGCCGGACGAGAGTGGCGAACTCGAGCAGTGCCAATCACACATGCTCCCGGGCTGCATCAGATACATCCTCGAGAAATCTCGCGAAAATGGGTATTGGTGGGCGTCAGTAACATGCGTCCAATAAAGGGTAACAAATGGCCATCGGGTTCTTATGCCTTACTTAGTCCGCAGCCGAGTGCGTTCTACGACATGGAATCGAGAAGCACGGCATGCGGGGGACGAGAATCCTGGGCGTCCTATCGTACGTCGTCTGCTATTCACGTCATGTTGCCGAGGCCAAGACGACTGACATATACGAGGAGCGAAAAAGTGCCTTGGACAAAACGTACCCAGTGTCCGCTTTTCTTCTCTATCGCCTGTATTATCCCTTATACAACCAACGGAGACACGTCATATCGCGCTTTACACAAGCTCAACTGACCTCGGAAACAATGGGAGGCCTTGCAGGACATCGCGACGGCTGGTATTCCAAGAAACTGTCCATCCTCTTCGCTTTATTTCTCGTAGCCTCTGTCGGCCTCTGCCTGCTCCTGTCTCGTATCCGTCATGGCCACCGGCGGTACTCGAAGCTGCCTCTGCCACCGGGGCCGCCGCGACTCCCCATCATCGGGAACCTCTTCAACAGCCCGACCCACTACAGCTGGCTGACCCATTTCCAATGGAAGCATACCTACGGCCCGGTGGCCTACTACGAGGTGGGAGGGCAGCCTACGGTCGTCTTGACCACCGTGGAAGCGGCCCACGAGCTCCTCAACAAGCGCGCCAGCAACTACTCGAACCGGTCTTTCAGCTACACCGTCTCCGAGCTCGTGTGCAACGGCTGGAACATGCTCTTTCGCCAATACGACGCCCGGTTCCGCCTGCACCAGCGCCTGCACGTCCACGGGCTGAACCCCCGCGCCTCGGTGCTCTACCAGCCCATCGAGGAGTTGGAGTCGCTCGAGCTCCTGAACGACATGCTCGCGGCTGGGAAACCGAAACCGGGTCAGGGCGGCGCCGGGGAGAAGCAGACGGCGGCGGCGGCGGCGGCGGCGGCGGACGTGGTGCCCCAGAACCCGCACTGGGATTTCCGACGCGCGTCCGCGAGCGCCATGAGCTTGATCGTCTGGGGGTACCGTCTGCGAAAGGGCCAGCCCGGCACCGAGGACCAGATCGACTTCTTCAACAAGACCCCGACGCTGGAGGCCCTGACCGGGCCCCGCTGGTGGGTCGACGCCCTCCCCTGGCTCCGGCACGTCCCGCGCTGCGTCTCCCCCTGGAAGCGGGCCGGGGAGAGGATGCACGAGCGCGAGGTCTCGCACCACCTGGCCAACTTCCGCGGGGCGCTGGGGCGGCCCGGGTACAACGTCAGCAAGCAGGTCGCACGCGGCGCGGACCGCCTCGGCGCGGGCGTCGGCGAGGCCGAGGCGGCCTTCGTGGCGGCGGCGCTGACGCTGGCCAACGGCGAGACGAGCGTCGCGGTCCTCTGCTGGCTCGTCGTCGCCATGGTCGCGCACCCGCGCGTCATGCGCGAGGCGCAGGCCGCGCTGGACGGGGTCGTCGGCCGGGGGAGGATGCCCGCCTACGCCGACCGGGCGGCGCTGCCGTACGTCGACGCCGTCGTCGACGAGGTGATGCGCTGGCGGCCCCTCATCCCCGCCGGCATGGACCACGCGGCGGCCGAGGAGGACGAGTACATGGGCTACCGGATCCCCAAGGGGGCCACCGTCGTGGCCTCGCAGTGGGCCATCACGCGGGACGCGGCGGTCTTTGGCGCCGACGCCGACGACTTCCGGCCGGAGCGGTGGCTCGAGCGCGGCGGCGGCGGCGGTGGCGACCTGCCCAGGACCTCGTTCGGCTACGGGAGGCGGCTGTGCCCCGGCAGGCACGTGGGGCGGGACGGCCTGTGGATCATGGCGGCGCGGCTGCTGTGGGCGTTCGACATGGAGGCGCCGACCGACCCGGCCACGCTGCGGAAGAGGGTGATCGACCCGATGGCCATGCCCCCCTCCGGCATCGTCGTCGACCCGCGGCCCTTCGAGGCGCTGTTCAGGCCCAGGGGGGAGTGGGTCGAGGCGCTGGTCCGCGAGGGGATGGAGAGCGCCGAGATGGACGTCGGGGGCCTCATGGAGCGGATCGAGGTCGCGAAGGGCTTCCAGTGAGGGTTTGTTTTGTGTTGAAGTGGGAACGACGAGAAATGGGAATGTCCTTGGTGTTTGGAGGATGAAGAACTGCGGAGCACGGCAGCGCAGCTCTGGTTTTTGTCCGCGAATATTGCTACAACGGGCATTCCGGCAGAATTATAAATCTATATGTCTCCCATCTTTCCGGGAGTTCAAGACGCGGATCAAGGACAGGACGCAGCCCTTGCTGGAGAGCCTGCTTGATGCTATCGGCACCATCACCTACAACA
The DNA here is from genome assembly GCA_030867305.1 of Colletotrichum zoysiae. Classification (NCBI taxonomy): domain Eukaryota; kingdom Fungi; phylum Ascomycota; class Sordariomycetes; order Glomerellales; family Glomerellaceae; genus Colletotrichum; species Colletotrichum zoysiae. The sequence goes on along the minus strand of MU843117.1, from coordinate 15,600 downwards.
TGTCGCATGAGAGGCTGGACATGCCTCAATAGACCGAGCCCATGGGCCGTAGCAGTTGAACCGTGAAAATCACCTCGCTGATGCATTCGGGCTGAAAGCAAGTGGTTCCACAGCCGGTGGACGAGTGGCACACATGAAAACAATCTCATTGGTCCTTCTTCTTCTGGGCAAAATGGAGACTTAACAGGGGCATTCAGAACATTAAGAAGCTCTCCGAGGTCCATTGGCCAAATCTTGGCATCTGGCCACTCTCGCTGCGCCCCGCATCTTGCGGAATGTCGCTCGTAAGACCCTGAGGGGCCATGAAGCCGCTTCACAGGCGATGCACAATCACGGTAGAGCAACCTCCCGAGAGAGGAGGATGTACGGATCGGGGTTAGTCCAGTTGGTCAACCATTCCAACCTTATCACGAGGGTGCTGGGTATAAAGCGTTGTTCTCGAGGGAACTGATCACCCGGCAAGCCCAACTTTTCAGCGCAGAAACCCACTCCGGCATAAGCTCGTCACCATACCGACACAGCCGTCCAACCCGCCGCTCACGATGCTGCGCGTCAGCGGCACAAGGGTTGTCGACGAGAACGGCAAAGAGATACTCCTCAAGGGGGCCGGCATCGGCGGCATGCCGAACATGGAGAACTTCATCACCGGCTACGCCGGCCACGAGCACGAGCACCGGGCGGCCATGACGGAGGTCCTCGGTAAGGACAAGGCCAACTTCTTCTTCGCCCACCTCATGCGCGGTCGTCCCGGACGCGGCGGCGACCAACGAGAAGCGCTTCGTCCTGCTCCGGGAGCAGCTCGCCATCTACCGCGAGGTCGGCGGCGGCATGTCGTGGAGCATCTGGCTGTACAAGGACATCGGCTACCAGGGCGTGGTCCACATCGACCCGGAGAGCCCCCTGCATGCGGCTGGTGCGGCCGTTCGTCGAGAAGAAGCAGCGCAACGGGCTCGATTTCTGGGGCCGCGCCGACAAGAGCGGCGTCGACGGCGCCGCGTACGCGCCCTTTATAGCGAGGCTGAAGGAGGCGGTGGTGCCGGAGCACCTGCGGAGGCGGAGCTGGAGGAGCTGGCGGCGAGCTTCGCGCTGGGGAACTGCAGGACGCGCGATAAGCTGAACGAGTACCTGCGCGAGGACGCCGTAATGGTGAAAGGGGCGTCGACGGGCGGGACTGATGGCGCGTGATGATGATGATTATGAGGCTGGGAAGGGCGAGGATATGTTTTTGTTCCAGGGGGACTGTTATTATAGATATCTATTGTATGTATTGTGCGAATCAAAACTGAACTGCACATGCTGATGAAGCGCTTGTAGGTCAATATCTCTCGCTCTGCCATGACTTAGTAGTAATAAGCATGTCCTCCGGGATCCCAAACTATGTAAAACTATGTTTATTCAAGTACTTTAAGTTTTGCTTGATCAATACCTGTCAGTCCATAGCCAAAGTAGTGGATGTAATGTGAATACATGAGTTTCCATCATCAGATTAATCTTGGTAATTGCCCAGCCAACAATTGGAAATAAGACAGTAACCCTTGAAGTATTAGAGACACCATCCAATGTTAACTCAACAGACATTCTCGGGCTTCAAGAGCGACCTGGTCAATGATTCTATATATCTATAGAAGGCTGACTGTTTGGGAGCCAAGACTTGATATAGTTGTGGACTGAACTAGACAATACTATAGTTGTCAGAGCCGTAGAGTAGTTTGGATACATTACCGTGCATACAAGCTTTTTGCACATTTACAAGAGTATGTGTAATGCCAGTTCTGGTGACACATCTGGCCAGCAATTCGATAGATTCGAATGATTATCATATCAGTGTCTGTTCTAGCCAACCACTCCGAGTGGAAAATCGTGCCTGTTAGCTATCCCACATCTCCCGACAGCCATCAAGCTTCTCATTCTGGAATTGTACGTAGTCGATTAAACTGCCTTAACAGTAGCCTCGTTCCCCGCCAGTAAAGTACTTGCTGTGAATCGTGTAACCATCCGTCTTTACAGTTTGGCCTGGATATTGCGTATCCTGGGGTAGAGTGTAAACAGCCCAACCCCCCATTGTCAACCGCACTATCAACTTATGTGCCCCCCCCAATTCACTCACTTGTGTCAAATCATCCGCCGACATCCTAAAACTGGCCACAAACTCTATGAGTGACCATGAGGTCGTCTCACCAGGCCGCATGCCTTGCCTTGTACTTCTCATGCAGTGTTCCGTCCGCAGGACGCGAAGCGGAAGTTGGCAATAAGAGTGCGGATAAGGGTGGCGTGGTCAATGATAACACGATAATAGCATCGGGACAAGCACCTGATGAAGTGAGACAATGACATGATGTAACTCGCCTCGCCGATGCCACCAGCCGCTACATCGAAAAACGGCCTAGATAATAGGCGGTTCAGATGCCCATAAACTCGCTTATAGAGTTGCACATGATGGCGTTTACTGTTGAGCTTACGAGGAGAAGCCAACCCCTCGCCATGAAGAGGAGCAAAAGAATTTGCCGAAATGCATAAGCAAGTCTTACGGAAAACGAGACAAGAGTCACCCACGATGCCGACTGTTGGAAAGTCTTATTGGCTCCAGATGTTACATAAGATCCGTCATATTGCGGAGCTCATTGGCTCGAAGGAATTGTACAAGCATGCGTCAAAAGCTCAGAAAGTAGTAAGTCTCACAATATGAATACTACGTGTCTTTGCACCCTATTCCACAATGGCTTCGCTCAACTAGTGCCTAGGTCCTTGATAAGACTATTGGATAGTCGCGGAAGCTCGGCTTTGCGGAGCTGCTTCCAGTGTCTCGAAATTGACTAAGAGCTGTGCAACAAGATTGTTGAGATAAGACCCGAATTCCTCATTATCACAAAGATGGAGCTAGTGGACTCGTGCAAAGACAGGGATAATACGGGCCAGCCAGCAGATCGGATCAATGCATCACAAGCGGTGAAGCAAGTTGTCCGAGACCGGTCAATAGCAGGTATCGGTGAGCGCGGAGACCCGTCTGTTCCCGTGCATCTTCGATGAGACAAAGCCCCTGCAATATCAAGGTCTCACCCCGGGATCGGGAGTAGGGCAACTCAGCCACGAGGGTGAGGCTCTGGGCGGAATCAAATACAAGGTCCACCAGTTTTCTGTTCATGAACCTTGCGTACAGTTTCCTCTAGGCGCATCCTCGACCTGGAGACCAAGTCCTTCACTCATTGGTAGCTAGTTGGTCTCGACACGGAACAACGGGCGATACAGTATGTTACATGGAGTCTCCTTCCCTGATCATAAAGTCAACACTAACTCTGTGCTCTTTTTCGAGGGGTGCAGTTTCACGACAACCTTCAAGGCGGAGAAAGGACAGTATGACGTCCTCGTCATCCACTCCTTGATCGAGACTACACGGTCACAAAATCATGAGCTACTTCGATGCCATACACGCATCAATCAAGTCGGGGAGTACTGAATCAATTTCGATACCCTCCTCTGAGGGACGAAACCCTTCGTATAACTCTATCTGAATGAGGTTGGGCGTGCTGTTATGAAGAGCGTGGGATTCGAGTACGTGGATGCCAGCGAGCAGCGCGGCGATGCGACACTTTAGGTGTAGATGTTTGCGGAAAAGAGTCCGCATACGGATCCAGGGACCCATATTTCCCCCAGTTTTGGGTTTGCAGGAAAGTCAAATGATTCTTTTCTTACTTACCTAGTATCACGCCAATCCCATTTGATCAGAGCAGATTTAACACAAAACCTCCATCACTGGGCATATTCGATTTTAATTAATCAAGCACTGTCAGAAATTAAAGTAAAAGAACAACCTATCGTTTAATGGCGGTGAACAGAAGAGATTTGCGCACTAGTTTTCAACACTGTCGTCGATGTGAAAGACTAGTAAAGGGCCACCAGTTGTTCTGTATAATGGTTAGGAAAGGTGCCGCGGCTACCGACGTTATTTTATTCACCTTGATTAAAAACGAGCGCTGCATGCAGGAGGCTTGCACTATTACTTGGCTACATACTACCAAATCGTGGCAGGATTCAATTGGCTCAAGTGTCTTGTTTGCACATGACTTGGAGACTGATCTTTCACCGCACTTTCCAGTGAGATAGCAAACATTGACTTTCATGGATTGTGATGTTGGACTGAAAGGTGTGGAGAAAGCAAAATGAGGAAACAAAGTATCACTATGGTAGCACCCAGATGCCGTTAAAAGCTAGGCTATGATAATAGGGAAATCTGGAAGTGCATTCAAGAGTTGTTTCTCCAAAATTTTCTGGCAGGAAATGCCAAGTTCGGTAGGACCGACTATGTGCGCTCCTCAAGCCCCAAGAAACTAGCGGGAAAGGTGTAAAGATACATAAAATGAATAGCGGGATGGGTAGCCGGGCGTCAGCATCAGACTTGGTCCGCCCAAGCGGGAGGGGGCATGAATAAACATGACCACCTGCGTCAAGATCACCACTCCCGTTTTGATACCCAAACTAGCAAACAGCACGGCCGTAGGAATATCACATCTCACATCAATAAACAAAGTTTCATCCTTGTTTTGTACAAAATACCCGTTGAAGAAGGCCTGGAAGCTTTAAATTACACGTGTAGTTCGTCTTACAGTTTTTGCTTGTCTGGTGGGCCATGATTCAATGTTGAGGTACGCAGCCCTGATGACACCTCACAAATTTTTCATGAGAAAGAAATAGACTAGAAATACATCATAAAGCACAGGGTGTGTCGCTCATGCATATGCAGACTTAATTATAGTAACCCCCGCACCTCGGTGACCCTACCGGTGAAAGTCAAGCCTCACAAGAATGTTGACCAGTATCCGTAGTTCAACACAACAAAAGTGCACGACCCAACGTGAAGCCGAAGCAATATATCAAAGAGCCCATGCGACTGGTCCCTGATTTATAGGGATATTTGCACCGGTTTGTAGGGCAACTCCGAAGCCAATCAAGATCGGAGACGTCGGGAATGCCTTCAAGATAGGTAAGTACGGCAAAATTCCAACGAGCCAGTATGATATGTGTTTACCTGCTAATATTGTCAATAGCATGCTGCTGCGTTCTATCTCTTTCTTACTATCGAAGTTAATGATAATATTATACGCAATTTGAGTTATTACAGTATACAACGCTGCTACACCTGGATCGTCTCTCATGAACGAACATTGGCTCATCCCTGCAGCTGAGAGGCCAGCTGATGATGAGTTGCTCCTCGGCATGGCCTGCGGCTGTTACAGTGAACGAGGACCAAAGAGAAAACAGGCATATATTTGGCAGTGCGTAAGTGATCGCTTGCAAAGGTGTCCTGCTACTGGTTCTAAAGGACTGAATAGTGTAACTGTGGCCAAGGAGGCATATCCATCAAATCTGAAGCATGTCGCAGCTGTGGATATCCTCGATGCGCATACTGTCCGGTTTCAAAAGTGCGTATTTAGTGAAGTGGATGACAAATGCGAATGGGTTCTCGTTAATGCGGAAAGTTGGAAAACATTGGGAGACAAGATTAGGAGCGCTTCTCGAGGAAGGAGCTCAAAGACCTTCAAGTGGATGAACCGTTGTGAATTTTCAAAATGGTTGATTGGATGAAATGGAGTATTAGTCTCACGGTCGCCAGTAAGGCTCTTCAAGGACCTTCAACGTCGAGGCATTCGTTGCATTCGTTTAAATGGATTCGATCTCGCAATCTCCGACCCCGCTATGAGTGAATATGAACACATGATTGTTGAGCGAGGCGCGATTGCACCAGAGCAAATGAAATCTTACCTGCCAATCAGAAGCACAGTTTGTCCCTAAGCCAACCATGGTTGCCTTCTGATGTTTGAAGGGGCTGACGTCGTCAAGTAGAACTACTTGTGGACCAACGAGAAGAGAACCAGACCTTGTTATCCGAAAATTCTGTAACTCAATACTCATCAAGTCTGGTCGTACTTATACTGGTCACAAGACCTTTGACAAAGCTCTCCCGGAGTCGATAAACCCAAGTGGGCCTGGGTCATATCGTCATTTTGTCTCCTCCAATGGTTCGTACAACTGACCGATACCACCAGCCCGGATGATTGCGATTGGTTTTTCCTTGACCGAAAATTTACTGCTTCTTTCTGATTGGGTTTGATCATGCACCCAAGCGCACCATCTATGCCTCCTGGAGCACCGCCACCTCATCTGGAGGCATGCACACGTTGCATGCACTGATAAGCCTCTATTGGGTGTTTAAAGGATTCAAAGCCAATGAGTAGACGGACCAAGCCTAATAAATGCAATCCTAAGGGCCAATGATGTATGGTTCTCATTCGATAGGAACGCTGTCTGCGTGAAAAGGATTCGGATCGTTGCCATTTTAAGATCCAGTGACGGTCAAGTAGAGCATTGTAGAGGTTGCAATCTTTAGGCATGAATACTCTGAATACAGCCTGAAAACAAACTGACATGTAAAGCATGGACGACCATACATAGTCAATTTTCTTTTGTTCAAATAAATTGCTTGCGTGGCTACCGCCTACTTGTCAGGTCATCAAGCTAGCTTGGTTGCCTATGGCTGCCTCGCATGGTCGTTGAAGGATGCCCTATCGTTCAGCGCTTGATTCTCGCCTGGCACATCAGCCTCGGTTAGTATCAGTGGGTAGAAGAGGGACATGTAGGGGGTGCTGTACAAGGATAATACGGCGTAGATACCCAAAAGTCTTTGTGGAACAAAATATGACATACGCTTTCCAGCAGTCCCTCCATGCTATTTCCGGCGTTAAAACTTGAATCTCAGCCCTATGAAGAGAAGGTGCATTCGGTCAGCCAGACTAATATTCTTCTCACATGATATCGTAGTAGTTGGGCAGCAGTTGAACGGAATGAAAGCCCAACATCTTTGACACTCTAACAGGATTGAGTCGCCAAAGAAGCAATGCTACCGCAACCGCCGCTGTCATAAATGAGAAGGCTCTTCCCAGACACCCATATTTATCAGGCTCGTTTATACCTATTGTCACAATTCAAGTATTTGAAGGCATGTACGATGTATGTGCAATGTCGCAAACAACAACGTGGGCTGACCAGACTTCGGCTTTCGTTTGGGACCGTCCAACAGCCCCAAAGAACTGGGAGAACACGTCTTTCATTGACGGAAATATCAAAGGCAATACCAATGAGCAAAGGCTACTTGATGCTTTTTTGGACATCCCTGATCACTCCTCAAGGTCCAACTACGAACTTCCCGTCTTCGACCAGATTTTTGACTCAGACAAACTTGAAAAGATCAGCGACGGAAATTATGAAGACACATCAGGGTTGACAGTTTGGATTCACGACAGAAATAGTAAAACGGGCGAAACTCGTCCGTACAATGGTCCTATTGTAACAAAGAAGTTTGATGAGGTGCTAAAGCGAAAGGTATGCTGTAGCCTTGTAATGTGGCATTATCGTATTGAATACAAGCCGACAGTGATGTTGAATAGCGTTTGTCGGACCCAGAACTAGCCGATGTTCATATAAGACGCATGTAAGTCTGAATAGGTTTCAATTGGGAGAGTGTTCTTGATGATAGCTGATAATGCTCAGGTATCTGCCCAATCCATATCCATCGACATTAGGAGTATTGGCTTTGAGCTCCTCACAGCAACACCGTGTTATTATCAGAAAGATGATCTACAAGCATCTCAAGGGGGATGCTTCTCTATCTGTCGAGTTTGGTGTAGGTAACCTCACACTCAAATCGAGAAGTATCATTTATCATTGACACCTGACCCTTATTGATATGTAGCTTGCCGGAAGGACATTCACTTTCGAGGCCCACATACCGTTCTTCGTGCTTAAAACAAGCACAGCCGCCAAAAAGGACAATCGAATGACTTCTAAAAGAAAGCCAATCCGAAAAACCCATGACCTCTCCTTCCTCTCAAGGTCACGCACTCGGCTCAACAACGATACAATAGCTGATGCTCTACATGAGTGCCACACCTCAGTGGTGATTACTGGATGGAATCTGGACTTCTGGACAGCATGGTGCTTGAATGATACTTACTACTACGACGACGATAACAAAGACTGCTCTAATGAGGACATGCTCATGTACTACGTTAAAGCGGACCAAGACGACGACGACGACTACGACATGAGCCATGAATTCGACCCATTGAGCATAGGCAATATATTTGCAGATCGCCTTTCCCCGAGAGATCCACGGGATTACTTCTTGCTTATTCTCAAGTTTAGAATACAGAAGTATAAAGAAGAGTGGGCTAATATCCTTCACTATGTGAATGAGAGTGTTTCTCAGTATGTAAGTAACAGGGGGCTATGTGTAGTGTAGATGCCGTAAAATATGCTTTTGAAGCGTGTCAACATATTCTTGTACTCCTCATGCTTATTTAAGATATATCTGCTCGTCGGCATTGTGCCGTTGACCTACTGACGCTAATTCGCGGCTTCTTATAGCTTTTGGATACTCACATCACACTTTTACGAGAGACAACAACTCTAGGAAATATTGATGACCACTCAGAAGCGGTCCAGAATGACGAAGCTTGGGTCATACAAACTATCAATCTTTTAACCAAACTTATAGCCACACTATCAAAGACAATCAGATGTTGCCGCAGGTTCCACGCAGGAGACGCACAATCGATCGTTATAGAAATGGATACCGATATCCGTAGCCGAACGAGCAATACTTTACATTTGATTTCACATATGATTGATGATCTTGATGGCCTTTTGGGGGACTTAAACGACTTGAGAACTGAAGTAGAGAACTTCAAGTCACAGGTACGTTTCGGCTATTGCTGGTGGGAAGACACCAAAACAACACCTATCCCGCTAACTAACATGCGATAACTTATAGATCGCGCTACATGTAGCTGTCGATGCCGGTCGAGCAATTGGCCTGCAATACTGGAATGTAACAATAGTATGTGCAAATGACTTTATTTACGCCGTGTCATTTCCAGCGGCCTAATCATTTCGCTTCATAACAACATGCATATGAACCTTCTTTGATATATTTCGAGCAGCTTGCTAATTTCAGTGCTTTTTGAATCAGCTCTATTTTGTATCTCCCCTAGCTCTTTCCGGCACTATAATGCAGGCTGGGATCGGGTTTGATCCTCCCGTTTTATGTTTCATTGTGCTTGCTCTTGGGCTTGCATTCCTGACCTGGGCACTTAAACCATTGCTAAGATTGTTTGGAGTCAAGCGATTGCTGCATAAAATCCCGTTCAGAAAGCTGTGGACAGTGTTTTCCAGACTACAAGTGAGAAAGAAAAACCGGAAATCAAGCTTTGAGCTGCCTACTAGGTCAGGAACCAGTCCTGCGCGGGAATTTGAGGCGGGCAATGGTGGCTGATGCGAAAGTCCTCGAAGATGTCCTCGTGCGAATCTTGGGCGTGGGTGGTTGAAATCTTAATGCCATATCCAAAAAAGACTAGTTATAGTCTATAGGCCAAAAACTGTTCCAGGAATATAATGCGGCTGCTAAGAAGCGTACGTGTATTTTGCCCTCCAAGCTACATAGACTAGTAGCCCCGAATCAACTTCGAATGTTTTACCTCCATGGCCATGATGTGCACCGCAGCATGTCTTTGACTTGTCTCGCCACCATTGACCAACCGTCAAAATTATAGCTCTGCATATGATAAGCGGCCGACATTAAAAAGCTCCCCCACCATCTTGATGCGTGACACCCAAGGTCACATGCGTCTTGCGCCACATGCAACCAATCTATGTGCCACCGGGAATCATCTTCATTCACTTCGAACAACCGTTCTCTTGATCTCATTACTTGACAGCAATCATCTCACATCCACAACCCAGAAGCTTAAATACCCATCAGAAATTACGACACAAACGCTCCTTATTTGTCAGTCTTCGGCGAGAAATCGTTGGTCAGTACTACCAAATCACGCATTTTAACCAGGCATGGCCCAGATACCTGGTCTGGACAGCCCGATTTCATTAATCCCACACGGCACTACCAGAAGCGACGCAAACGATTGTCTAACTAGTGTTCTACAGATGTATTAGCCACATTTTCGTACACATCATCATCAGTTCCAAGACCATCGTAAATCGAAAAGATCTGCCCGAAGCACGTTGAGATGTCGATGAGCTCACACGATGCCGGATTTGACCTTACTCCTACTATCAACATTGTTGTCCTCCCCGAGTCAGGGAGGCTGGAAGTCGCCCATGAACGACCTCCGAGAGGAATAAAGATCTTTTGGTCGTGTGTAAGTGACTCTGTTTGCTACATAATGATAAACCGGTAATTTGTTAAGGATGCGCATAGTGCAATTGCGGTCATTCAAGCATCCCTATCTCCAAAGACCCATGTCCCAGTTGTTCGACCCTTCGATGCGACCATTGTCCGTTGACGAAGATTAAGAGACCTGTCGTGACGGAGCAAGAGCAATATTGATACCGAGATAGTTTCGCCGCAGAAGAACGTCAGACTATGACTTAACATGGGCAGTGATGACGTCCAGCATACTGAGACTGGTGATAAGATCTTGCTAGAATAATTACATGCTGATGACATTTTGGTACTTTACCGCCCCGCACCTCGAAATGGGGGGAGGAGGGGCTGGCTCAGGAGACCTGTTTTGCGGGCCAAACAGCGACAAGAGGCGTTGGAGGTCTTGCGGTATGGAAAGGCAACGGGAAGAACCGGGGTGGTGGTGGGTAAGCAACGCGGGAGGTCATGCACGAGGGCAACGCCACCGCAGGCAACGTATTATTGGTGTTTTGACTTCGTTTTGACTTTCGTATTAGCAGTCTCTTCCGTACATGTATGTATTGACGTCCTCGCAGAATGTTAACTTAATCAAATACTAGGTGCATTTACTCAGGGAAATATAGTTTCAAAAAGGTTCGCAAAGCATCCAACAGAAACATTTTGCCTTGTATACAAGTGAAGAGCTATTCCTATTACTATTAGTATCCAAAAACAAATCTCGAAAATCGGATTTCTCTCCCAGCTAGCTGCAGTGACGATATCATCGGACATAACTTCATAGGCCATGGCACATCCCAAGCACCCATAGTTTCCCAGAACAGTAGCCGGAATGCTGAAGAAACCCATAGTTACATGAGCGCTGCTAGTGGAGGATCGGTAGTTTACATTAACTAAATCAATCGGGGATATGGGGTAAAGTGAGAAGTGACGAATGCACATTCACATCATCGATTCACTTCCTAATACCCGTTTAAATGAATTTGGGTCATTTAAATTGCGCATGGACGCTGAATGGCTGTTACTTTTACCTATCTCGAACAGTTTCATGACTTGTGGTTGATACTGCCTTAGAAGCCCTTAAGCATCAATTTTTTCCAGGCTTCATGACTAATGTTAAATCTACAAAAGTGTGAATAGATGAAGAATATTTATCAGTGGAAAGTATAAACGAAGTCCAGAAACAAGTCTCAGCAAGTCTTGTGACGGCGACATTGAAGGCCAGATGCCTGAAGCTCATAGAAGGTGGCTCAATGAAAATTACCAAATATTGCAGTCTCCCAATGATATCTACTGTTTGTTGCCCGAAGAAGGGAAAGGAATGAGGAACATGGGGGCTGCCAAGCAGCCGGATAAAAATAGGCTGGCAAGCGGATGCCGGCAAGCGTGTTGCTCCATATCCGATGTCCATATTCCAACATTAATAATATAAACTTTGAGCAAATCCAAAACAAATCGAAAACAACGGGCCTATCGTCTATCAGATCTACTCTGGGTCTTCTCAGATCAGCTGAAAACGTTGAAAGCATCTATCATTGAATTGAAAAAGGCATGGACCTTCTGGATTTAATTACATATTTACCCACTCCATATTGACCGAAACCGACGGTGTCAGCCTGGGATTGTCACGCTAAAAGAGTCCTGGTGGAAAAAGAACACTGCAAGAGTCTAGGATTGCTATCCTTCAAGCCTTTTGAGGTGAACTTGAAACTTACGTGTAAAGCGTGAAGCACTTTGCCTTTTGTAGCTAATCTTTATTCTTAGCTTGGAGGAAGAACCTCTTGTTTCAGTTATACACTGGTGTACCGTCTCAGGATGCAATAAAGGGAGACCGGACTTTTTCTTTTTAAATAATTGATAATATTGATTCTTTTGTAAGAAAAAACATTATATTCGGCTGTAAAGAACAGGTTCACATGTCTTTAACTATGCCTTGGTTGCAAAGTTGACAACCGCCGCATTCTAAAAGACCAGCAAAGAGAAGCAACGCCGAACAAAGGTGGTCTGGATTTATCATGCAAAGAGCAGTATTTTGTAGCTATTAGCCTCTGCCTTGTTGTTTTGTATTTGCTCTGTGCGTCATATAAAATGGTGGTTATTTGTGACTGTGTTTTATGCGCACCGTTAGAAACACAACGTCAGAATCAAGGCTCCAAGGCTGAAGGAGAAGGATTTCCGCTTCAATACGGACAAACAGGCAGCAGATGCCTATCTAGCAGTGTGTAAGCTGTCAAGTCTCGTGCTACGTCAGCCAAGCCGGCTTAGTGTGCTTGTCGGCAGGCAACCATGCCCATTCAGGCAGACCCATGCCGCAACTGTGGCAACCCTCGGTGAGCATAATGCCCCGTGACAAAGGTCCGGGTGCTTAAGAATGCCCACAACAGTCTCCTGAAAATCGAAGGAGATGAGGAGGGCGTTGTCTCCATCAAAGAAGGTGTTGAAGTCGTGGCAGGTCATGAATGGTTACAGATAAACCCTGTGTTGATCTTCCATTATCCGATAACTTCCTTGTGGGGATGAGGCACTAATAGGGCATAAGCTGACACCATTATTCGCATGGCATCTTTGCAAAGAAAAGGTCTGGGCTTGTATTCTTTCATTATACGAAGGATATGATGATGACCACGCTTTCGCTGTAAGAAGCGACATGCCCATATTAGAAACGTAACTTCTTGAGTGTGGGGGAAAGGTCAAAACGCGAATAGAGTCCCTTAGGCCTGCCTACAGCGATAGACTTAGCTGACTATCACGTCCTGGGACTGTGGCTGGAGATTACATCCACCACCCTCAACATAGGGTTTGCGTCTGTAGCCATCGCAGAAGGCGATAAAAGCATTCGTTGCGTCGAAATTCGATCTTGCCCGCTTTTGCAAAGAGGAAACTGACGTGAGTGCGCACCGGACTTGGTGCAGGCATGGCCAGTCACTCGGACGCATATCTCGAATCAAAATGAGAGGCAGCCAAAAAGAATTGAATTCGTTTAACGAAAGAATAGAATGACCGCGTCGCGTACTGGCTTCTGATAGGACCGAAAGAACGCCAACGCATTGGGAACTAAACGAGGCGACCGGAATATTGGGCATCAATTGAATTCACCTGCTGGGTGCGTCACTTCCTAAAGAGCATCATTAGCCGGGCCGAACCACGTAAGCCCGTACCACATACCACGTTCTTTAAGAGCCCGTAGTTCACACAGTGGTCTTTGTCTTTGGATTGAAAAATATTATGTTCTGCGACATCAAGAAATGAGGCGTATGCGCAGAAGTTTCTCCTATATGTTGTATTTCTTGTTTATTGAAACTCGGCTTGATCCAGTGTCTTCAATGGTTTGCACCACATGTCTTCTCTCAGCACTAGCAGAATGCCCAAATCGACGCCCAGTCGACTCCAAGGTTTCCCGCTCCCAGAGTTTGACTGGGATCATCAGCAGTTTTGTCGAGAGGACGAAAATACTTCTTGGGTGGAGGATAATTACATTGGCTCAGAAACACCGCTCGATGCTTTCCTAGGGATATTCGACCCGTCGCCGAGATCTACCTACGAGAAGCCAATCATAAGTTCGATTTGCAATGACGATGCCCTCGAGACGCTAAGAGATGATATAAAATCAGTACCTGACACACTGGCGGCATGGTTGGACGAAAGAAGCTTGCTCGGAGGGCCACGAAAGGGGAATGGACCTGTGTTGGCTGGCGGGCTCTACGGGAAGTTGAAACGCAAAGTACGTTGTTACCACCCGAAATCACTCAAACGGAAGCTCCTCTAATGACATTCTGACATTGTCCCAGCGATTCCAAGAATATGATGTACCGGATGCGGAGACCAGGCGCATGTAATATCTCCCATCAGCATAACGAAGAAATTCATTTATTGACTCTGAGTTGCTTCAGCTATATGCCCGACCCCGGGACTTGGGCTGTGGCCGCTTTGATATGGACTGCATCACCGACCTTTGCTCCTATATTCAGAGATCTACTCTGGAAACATCTAATGTCCCACAGGTCTTTTACTGCTACTTTCAGCGTAAGATACATCATATTATTTCTTTTTGATGCCGGGGAAAAAGAGCCGTGCTAATCGAAGCCACTATCAGCCAGGACCCTTCGCTTTCAAACTCGAGTTTCACATTCCATACTACGTGTGGGAAGAAGGAAACGATATCCGAAGAGACGTGCGGATAAAGCCAAACGGAGATCCCTTGCGGTCTTCGACCAATCTCTCATCACTGCTAAGCCAAAGCTTTAGCGGTGATAGAGGACCTCCTGACTGCTTGTACGAGGCTCAAACTTCTCTCGTTGTTAGCGGACCCAACTCCTCAGTGTGGACTGCGTGTCTTTTGACAGACACGTATTTCAAGGACCAAACGGACGTCAATGATGAGGAGCTTCTGTCATACCACGAAGCTGCCTGGATCAACGATGGTCTTTACTATGATCCTTTGGCTAGTGGAGAAATTGACGCGACAGTTCCAATATGGAATCCGCGTGAGTATTATTGCCTGGTCCTCATGATTCGCATCAAGCAGATAAAAGAAGAGTGGGTCAGGATAGTTTACCATCTAAAGAACAGGATGGATGCTCATGTGAGTGACAGACCCGAACACTATGACTTCAACTAGAAGTGTTAATATTTATATAGCTCCAAAAACACGGCGCCTCAAGATCTACAGACGCTTCGTTCCTCAGGTCTTCTCAGAGTCAGTCTGTAGCATTTGACAAGACCTATCACTGGATCAAGCAGATGGCAAACCTTCTGAATGGATTCATAGATACTCTTTCAGAAGTACTAGAGTCATGGACTTGCTTTTCGAATGGAGATATTTCGCTCTTTGCGAATGGCGCATCTTACAAACTGAAACTATCCATTCACAATATCAACACGATAATGGATACAGAATTGCGCGGAGTCTTGACGGAGCTGTGTAGTCTTCGGACTCGGTTGGAGCGGTTTAGAGCTGTGGAGTTTCACTTCTAAGAGGAGAGAAAAGGTGGCAAATTGATGAAAGCCTCTTAGTCCGACTACACATGCAGTTTGGTAGAAATCGAGCCATTATTTTACAGTATTGGAACATCAACATTGTACGTTATGCCCACCTTGGACTTACTTCAGTCTACAAACGATACTCATTACCTAACAGCTCCACGTCATATCACCTATCGCTCTCTCTTATGGTATAATGCAATCTGGAATCATTATATTCCAGCCAGCTCCGGTTTGTTTCATCATTCTATCTGGCCTTTTCTGGTTTATCACATACGCCATCAAGCTAGCTCTGATACTTTGGTACACGTATCGTCAGCTTCCTGTTCAAACTTCCAGCACGAATTCGCCCTCTGCAGATGTTTATCGATGTTAAACTTGGCACCGCTCGGCAAGCAGCTCCCATAACA